>JAWZYT010003119.1:0-34541 GCA_034508575.1 Petrolisthes manimaculis | reverse complement strand
TTTGTTACTGTTATATTATTTACTATCTCGTTTTGTTGTATTCTACTTTACCATTATCTTTTTCTTGCTTTGTATCATTCTTCCTTTCGTTATTATTATCATCATCATTATCTTTTTCCATTTCCACGCTACCTCCCTCTCTTCCCTCTCCAACTTCCTCCCTCCAACCCTCTCCAACATACCCCCTTTTTTCATCCTATCCTCTAACTTAATTCCTCCCTCCTTCTCCTCCTATACCCACTCTTCTCTCGCTTCCTTCCTGTTTTCTCCTCCTCCCTTCCTTCCTACCCTTTCTCGTTCCCCCACCCATCCTACTTTTTTTTTTCTAACTTCCTTCCTTCCTCCTACCCTCCCATGCTTCCTTCCTCTCTTCTCCTCAGGCTCTTCTCTCCCTCTTTCCCTCCCTCCCTCTATCTCTTACTTCCTTCTTCCCTCCCTTCTTCCTACCCTCCCTTCCCTCCTTCCTACCCTCCCTTCCATGCTTGCTTCCTCTCTTCTCTTCCTCCTTGGGCTTTCTTCCTTCGCCAAACGCAGCGTCTCATTGCAACCTGAAGTGTGCAAATTGCAAATACTCTATAGTGTTGTGTGTGTCCGCCGAGTTCCGTTAGGCAAAGACAGGGAGGAAATACATTGGTGAAAGGAGGGAGGCGAGGCAAAAAGTCCAAGGAAGACCCAGGAGTGAGGGGATAAGAGTGAGGGCATAAGAGTGAGGGGATAATAGTGTGGGGATAAGAGTGAGGGGATTAAGAGTGAAGGGAATAAGAGTGAGGGGATAAGAGTGGAAGAAAATAATGTATGGTAAAAAGAATAGTGGATAGATTGGGAAGCAAAATTGCGAATAATTAATGGAAGAAACATACATATATATAAAGAGGGCAATTAGGGTGAGAGATAATTATACTGTATATTCCTGAAAATTGTATATGGAATGAGTAGCAATAATCAGAGTGTATAAGTATAGTAAACAGGGAATAAAATTGGTTGGAATGTAGGATGCATAACAATCGTAATGAAAGAGATATAAGAATTTAATATAGTGGAGATTTTATACAGAATATCAACAAAATAATGTCAGAAATGATGGCGTGAAAGAAAAGAAAATTAAAAACAGAAAAATAGTGTAAAAAATAAAATAATATATATATATATATATAGAATACAGTAGCGAGGGGTAAGGAATGCGGAAATATAAATAGAATGAAGTAAAAAGAGAGAGAGAGAGAGAGAGAGAGAGAGAGAGAGAGAGAGAGAGAGAGAGAGAGAGGAATGAGAAAATAGTGGACTGGAGAGATGGTGACGAATTAAGACAGAGGGCACGGTGGAGGAGAGAGAGAGAGAGAGAGAGAGAGAGAGAGAGGATGAGGATGAGGATGAAATTAAAAGTTAGGTTCCATCCATCCACCGTGACATCTAAGACCGACTTCATTAACCCAGCACATACATACATACATACATACATTTCAGCAACATACATACATACCTTTCAGCATGACTGACACTTGACTGACTGACTGACTGACTGACACTTGACTGACTGACTGACTGACACTTGACTGACTGACTGACTGACACTTGACTGACTGACTGACTGACACTTGACTGACTGACTGACTGGGGCGTGAATGTTTCCTATATTTTAACTTTTCCTCAGTTTCGCAATGGTTTTAGTCTTTAGGAAAAAACAAGAGATAGTAAAGAAGAAAAGGAGAATTAACAATGGGAGAATAAAGAAGGGGATGAATGAAGAAGAAAGAGATTTTTTGAAACTGAGAGATGAAGGAGAAATGAATAAAGAGAGGGAAGACGAGAATTATTTTAGACGAAGAAGACGAAGAATAAGACAACGATAATAAGACGATAATAATAAGATGAAGATTTGGGAGAAATAACGAGCATAAATCGCTACATCCTGGCGAAAGAAAAAATGCTATAATAAAAATGCTTATGAGAGAGAGAGAGGAAGATGAGAAGGAGGAGTGGAGGAGGGGGAGGAAAGGAAAGGAGGAGGAAGAGGAGGAGGAGGAGGAGGAGGAGGAGGAGGAGTTGGAGGAAGAGGAAGAGGAGGAAAGGAGAAGGAAGAGAGGAGGTGGAGGAGGAAGAGGAGGGGGTGGAGGAGGAAGAGTAAGGAGTGGAGGAGGAGGAAGAGGAGGGGGTGGAGGAGGAGGAAGAGGAGGGGGTGGAGGAGGAAGTGGAGGGGGTGGAGGAGGAAGAGTAGGGGGTGGAGGAGGAAGAGTAGGGGATGGAGGAGGAAGAGGAGGGGGTGGAGAAGGAGGAGGAGGAGGGATAAGGTCACTCAACTTGGTTGCTGCAACAGTTGTCATTCCTTACCATCTCTCTTTTTATTGTCATTTTTTTCTGTGTGTTCGTTTGTGCCGTGTGTACGTGTCCTTGCATAGTACAGTACATTCCTCTGGTCACCTCTACCACTTATTTTTTTCTTTCTGACTCTACTCCTCGCTCATTCTCTCATTCACTCTCTCATTCTCTCATTCACTCTCTCATTTCTCTGACAATATCAACCACGTTTTTTTTTTTTTTTTTTTATCTGACTACTCTCACTCTCCTATTATTATTTGCGAAGTTATAATGTTTGTTAAGATATATCTTGCTCCACATTCTCACCTCTTTATCTCTCCACCAAGAGTCTGTATCAAATATCTTCGTCCCTCTACATATTTTATTTCTTATTCCTCATCCCATTTTTCCTAGCTACCGGTACATTGTTTATCTCCTTGCATGCAACAATTTCTTCATCCCGTCCTTCGTTCATCTTTCCTCCCCCTCCTTATCACCTTACTTCTCCATCTCTCCTTCTACCATCTGTTGCTGCTTTTTCCTTGCTCTCACTTCCCCTCCACGCCTCTTTTTCTCCCAAGCAGTTTTTCTTCCTTTATGCACGTTTCAGCCTCTCATGAAATCTCTCCTGCGTCCTTCCTCCCTCCCTACCTTCATAATTCTTCCATCTCTCCCTCATTGAGTAATTATTTTCTCTGTGTGTGCATGTGACTCAATGTTTATTTTGCCTTAAAATCCTTCAGCTCTCCTTTTCTCCATTTCTTCCTCCCTTCCTTCATCTCTAGTTCCCTTCCTTCACCTCTCCTTCTATCAATATGTTCAGCTCTCCTTCTCTTCCTTTCTTCATCTAGTTCCCTTCCTTCACCTCTCTCTCTCAATTTCTTCAGGTCTCCTTCTCTTCCTTTCTTCATCTCTCCTCCCTTCCTTCATCACCCCCCTCACCCCCTTGCATGCACGTATACTCTCCCCCCTAGTATATCCCCCACCTTCCCTCCCACCCTCCCTCACACAGCACCCCCTGTCGACAACATTCCACAGCCCTCCTCCCCACCCTTATCCTCCCCTCTTCACTCTTTCCCCACCATTCTATCCCTCTCCCTCCCCTCCCTCACTCTCTCCCCACCATTCTATCCCTCTCCCTCCCCTCCCTCACTCTCCCCACCATTCTATCCCTCTCCCTCCCCTCCCCTCACTCTCTCCCCACCATTCTATCCCTCTCCCTCCCCTCCCTCACTCTCTCCCCACCATTCTATCCCTCTGCCTCCCCTCCCTCACTCTCTCCCCACCATTCTATCCCTCTCCCTCCCCTCCCCTCACTCTCTCCTGTCCAGTGGCGTCCTTCGGCCTAACATGCCATTGTAAACACTTTTTCTTCCTCCTTTCAACACACTCGTCTTTTGTCTTATCATATGTACAAACGTTCCTCTTGACACACTCGAATGCAACTTCTTGGATACACACTGGATTGAAACTTCCCTCGCACACACACACACACACACACACACACACACACACACACACATGTTATCCAATAGTATGTTCACCCTTCTATAAATTCCCACCATTATTATACACACACTGGACAGAAACTTACTGCTCCTCGACCCTCTGGAAGGCAAACTTTTGACGCCCTCTGTTGTCGTTGGATTGCCTGAAATGTAACCTCTTGACCTGCTTGGTTGACACTCCTTGGGACACGGGGTATTTTTAACTTTTTGACTAGACACATTCCAATTCCTTGACGTAATGATTTCTGCCTTCTAAAAAGAATTGTTTACACTATACCTCTCTCTCTCCCTCTCCCTCTCTCTCTCTCTCTCTCTCTCTCTCTCTCTCTCTCTCTCTCTCTCTCTCTCTGTTTGTGTGTGTGTGTGTGTGTGTTGTAGTGAGGCGCCATTGAGAAGTCGCGTCAGGAAGGAGGACCAGTTATAGGAGATCCAATTTTGGAACAGTGGGAAAGTGATGGGTGTGTGAGTGGTGGTGTGGGAGAGTCATAATGGTGGGGGTGGGTGGGTGTGGGGGTGTGGGAGAGTCATAATGGGGGGTGTGGGGGTGTGGGAGTGTGGGAGTCATAATGGTGGGTGTGGGGGTGTGGGAGAGTCATAATGGTGGGTGTGGGGGTGTGGGAGAGTCATAATGGTGGGGGTGGGGGTGTGGGGGTGTGGGAGAGTCATAATGGTGTGTGAGTGGTGGTGTGGGAGAGTCATAATGGTGGGTGTGGGGGTGTGGTGGTGTGGGAGAGTCATAATGGTGTGTGAGTGGGGGTGTGGGAGAGTCAGAATGGTGGGTGTGGGGGTGTAGGGGTGTGGGAGTGTCATAATAGTGGGTGTGGGGGTGTGGGAGAGTCATAATGGGGGGTGTGGGGGTGTGGTGGTGTGGGAGAGTCATAATGGTGGGTGTGGGGGTGTGGGAGAGTCATAATGGTGGGGGTGGGGGGGTGGGAGTGTGGGAGAGTCATAATGGTGGGTGTGGGGGTGTGGGAGAGTCATAATGGTGGGTGTGGGGGTGTGGGAGAGTCATAATGGTGGGGGTGGGGGTGTGGGGGGGTGGGAGAGTCATAATGGGGGGTGTGGGGGTGTGGGAGAGTCATAATGGTGGGTGTGGGGGTGTGGGAGAGTCATAATGGTGGGGGTGGGGGTGTGGGAGAGAGTAATAGTTAGGGGGGGGGAAGGGTAGGCCAGAATAGTTGTGGAGGTAAAAGTTGGAGAGAAAAAACAAACAAAATATTATTACTATTATTATTATTATTATTATTATTATTATTATTATTATTATTATTATTATTTATAGCTAACTTTATTATCATAACTTCTGTTTTCACTTTCCATTCCATAGGCTGAGTCAGTCATTTGGGCACTATATAAGAATGTACGAATCCTGAATGCCGAGGTTAAGTGTTAATAAGTTCAGTCAATACCTGTTCTCTCATAACCACTCGGGACCCGTCTACACTAGGATAACAAACCACAGATATTTTAATGCCTGTAATCTAAAAACGTCAGTCAGAGGGAAAAAATAATGGGATGAATGCTCAGACAGTCCTCGGTAACGTATTTTATACAGACTGGGACAAAACTTTACATCTCCTGTACACAGCCTCCGACAAAACTTTACGTCTCTCCTTTACATAAACTGGGGCTAAACTTTGCGTCACTACTTTCCCTCTTTAACACTTTCAGGCTCGTGGCCAAGGAAGGATTCGGGCCTCTGAACGTTTTTTGTTTCGTTGACGCTGCCTGTGAAGACCGAATACCATTCCGATTGATTGAATTACTGATTAGTATGGTATTGAAGTCACGACCATGCATGTAGAAGAGAGAGAGAGAGAGAGAGAGAGAGAGAGAGAGAGAGAGAGAGAGAGAGAGAGAGAGAGAGAGAGAGAGAGAGAGATTGCCATATTCATACTGTATATAATTACAAGGCTATATACTGTACATCTAAACTTGTTATAAAGTAAACTAATGTAGACAAAATCTGGATAAGCTATTGTTGCTACTCATGTCTGTATCTTCTGTACATGTCTGTAAACGCTAAAAATATTGCTAAACAAGTTCTGTAACTCGGGGTGGCGGGTCGGGCAAGTTAACAGCCAGCAAGAGAAGTTAATGCGGACAGATTCTGAATTATAATGCATAGTAATGCTGCATCTGTTAGTATCCCTGTAGCCAGTGTATCTCTTGTAGCTTAACACTCCATGCAACGCTGCAGACAGATGGTTTGCTAATTCGGGGATGCTGTAGGTTCACCAAGCTTCTTAAGAAGGGAGTGGGATAACGGGTAAGGAATGATAGCTAGGTAAATAAAGTTGCTATTATTTTGTTATTTTCCTGTAGCCAGTGTAGTGATTCAGTCAGATGTTTTGATATCTCGGTTTGATGACAGCCCATAAAATGTAAGGATTACAACAAACAAAGTGTGGTAGTACAAGATGTGTTGTTGTAGTTGATATGCAGCATATCCTCTGTACTCTGACTTGCTAGTCAATAAAGCTGACACCCCGAGTGATGGGTCGTGCTTGGTACACTGAAACACTGGAGCAAATGCAGTTAAACAGTTAGTGCAGACCAAGTCTCACACTAAGGCTGCATAATGTTGCATCTTTGCAAACATTCCCTGATAGACCAACCTGCTATGTGATGATGTAGAGGTTTTGCCATCCCAGCCTGCTGTATGCTCACCAAGCGTGGCGGGTCGGGTGCGCGGGGTGAGGCAGGTCTGGAGGGTCACAGCGGGCGAGGAGGAGGAGGAGGAGGAGGAGGAAGAGAAGGAGGGTAGAGCGGGGCCCCCACAAGTCGGCGACCGCTCAGAGCCGCAAACCCCGAGGGCTTCAGGGAGGGCAGGCTGGGCTGGGCTGGGCTGGCCGGCCTCCGCGGCCGCGCGAGTCAATCAGTGAGCTGTGGGATGTTGTGGTGGGTGGATGTGCGACGCCGCTGAGCGCACAGACGATCCGTGCCTGGCGACCCGTCCCTTTGGTTACCCTGAAGTCAATCAGTACAGGTGCCATAAAAATATGTACCTGATTTTTCTGATTGATTTTTGCGTCACCTGGAGTAACGAGATAAATATTAGTGAGAGCTAAAGGTGAACGGGATTTGAGTGTTTCTGAAGTGTTATTGACTTTAAAAGTTACTTCTTCATCGAAGTAGACTTTTTAGAGTTGAAACTAATTTATTTAATTGGCTTGAACTGACTTTTGCTAGTGTTTGTTGTGTTTAGTCCTCATCAACACCATGATTGTGTGTACATCTTACCAGGAGGAGAGGCATATAGTCCAAAATGAAGGTAAGAAAAAAATGTCTTAATTCTACCATTTTCGTTTTTGTTAGCGTAAGTTTGTGTTTACTTCGTAAAATCTGAGATGCTGATTTTACACCTTCAGAAATTCTTGATATTTTCATATTACAAAATGATATGCTTGATGTTAATTCCAGGATTATACAAAAATATTAATTATTATAAAATGTGGAGTTATTCAGTTTGTAGAGGGGAGTTTACTTTGTTTATTACTGACCTGTTATATTTGTTATGGTGTCTCGTGATATAAAAGTAAAATCCTAACTTAGAGCTCTGGTGTAGTTGTATATTAATGATATATTGTTGACTTCAAGATTATGTCTGTTGTAGTTATCGAACCTTTATCATGTTTATTCCAAAGAACCGAATGACACAAATATTATATTGGATTTAGTGCATCCTATCTCCAAACGGTTTTTCCAGGTAACCTTACCGTAAAAACCGGTAACTCAGATATCTGGCGAGGTGCATGGTGGTACTAGTTCTGGTTTCTGGTTTTTGTATGTCAGGAAATGACTTAACGTTAGCTGGGCTTATTTAACATATGATACCAACATTTAGTTATGCTTAATATTAACGTTACACTCACTCTCCCACAGTGATTATGTTAACGTTACGTAGACTGCACAGTGGAAATGGAAGTCTTATTGTACCTTTGGGTCGTTTAGGTCATGATATTGAACACCCATATAATTTTATTTGTACACACTGTATCGGGTTATATTGGTGTACTGACGAGGCCATGACTGTATTAAATTTTTGATGAAATGTAGACTATAGTGCAGTACAAAGTTCGACTTACTGTGACTATCTTGAAAAATGCAGTGATTTGTGCGTAGAGTGAAACTACGACTGAAAAACTTACCACATACTCCTCTAATGTTTCAAGATAGGAAATAACTATATATGTTAGGTTATTTCTTAGAAGGAACGTAATCCCATGGAACACGCATCAGGAAATAACTAAATATGTTAGGTTATTTCTTAGAAGGAACGTAATCCCATGGAACACGCATCTTAGCAGTGACGAATTTACATACGAGGAAAACAAACGAATTGCAGACGAACATGACACTGGTACCGACTGGGGTGTCTCTACATGGTTGCTCAAACAGCTTTATACTTCAATCCCATGTGCGATACATGTAGGTATTACTCTATCGAAAAGGTTCCAATTCAAAACCTGTTGCAATTTTAGGAGTTACTGGTTGTGTCATTTGGCACAAGTGACATTTGTGTGGTAGTTGTCACGTTTTTTAAGTGTTTAAAGTTCAGTAGCACGTCTTAAGTGAATGGAACGACCTACCTTCCAAATATTGTAATTAGTGCCAGGTCAACTGAGGTTAATAAGGGTGGCTTGTAACGATATGGAGCCTATGAAAACTAACGGAATTTTCAGTGGAAAAATATTAGGCTATATCACAAATTCGATTGATCTACATATTACTGTACTTGTATACAGTAGCCTATACACTATTTATTAATCAATGATTCAGTCCCCCTGTGTTTCATAATTGCATTTATGCACTTGGGTATTATAATTATGGAGCTAAGTCGATAGAACAGTGACAACCGGTCAGATATCAGATTTCTTACCGAGTAGCCATATCGAGTTAAAAATTGAGTTTGTTTTGTGTGGGAATATATTCAGCCATGTATACTAACATAGCCTTGGCATTTGGACGATAGCATAATTATAATTAAGCGTGTGACCGAGGAAAAGAATGAAACTATGAATTAAAATCCTGTTTCAATTGTCTTGTTGCATGCAGTTTCCCACAGTAGTATATAGCCTTGCTATGTAGGTACATTGCATAGCCTGAAGTGTATATTCTGAGATTTTTAAACAGAATGATATTGTAAGACCGTTCATTTGTAACTGTTGCAGCTGTTTGTTGGGAACGTCTTGAGTATTGTAACATCGTGTTAGGGTCGCCAATTTGAGGTTGCCTTAATAGTAGTGTGGGCGGGGTTCTTTTATTTCTTGATTTTTTCTTCCCTTTTGTAAACTTGCTGTTATTCTCAAGACTTCGCCTCTCAGTATGGGACCATGACTTTGAAATGTTAATGTCTCGCTTGTTGAAAGGCTGTGCAGTATACATACCCGGTATAACTATTGTCTTGAATTAATATGATTGGAAGTATTTTTACTTTTTTCATAGAATTAATATCTTATTTGAGTACCCCTGCTATTAGTGTTTTAATGATTGGATAAGAGTAGGTTCGTTGTGGTGATGCTGAAAGTGTCTCTTATGAGAGTACTTTTGCTTCTGGTACGGTACTAAAGTGTGGACAAGAATAGGCTCTTATAACCTAATTCAATCATGAGGTGTTTTAAAGTTCCAGCTTGATTTGGTTAGGTTACCTTGGGATTGGTTTTACGGGCCGTCTTGTTTTGCATTTGCATACCTAAGTTCAGTCCAAAAAACACTTCAGTTTTTATAAAATCGTGTCCTTAATAATGTATATACACCTGAGTTACAAAACATAGTTAGACAAGGACATGCATGATAATAAATATAGTAGTAGATTCCAGACTGACAGTTCATTTTCAAAGTCGTGAAGGGACGAATGGGACTGATAATTCAGAGTTGTCATGGCCTGTAGCCTAGCTGAGACATGGTTAACCTCGAAGGTGGCTGGAAAATCGTGCTGGTGCAATTGTGGGCTTTAGATAATAGACCCAAACGTATTAGAGTTGTTTGCTCATCCGTTACGTGGTTTTGTTTGAGAAATTGAATGGACAATAGTGTTAGTATTGTTATCCACGTTGGTTGAGCTCAGTATAGTCAAACACGCACATTTCCTGATTGATGCCTCGCTTATTCATGGGTTAAGTGCCTTGTTAACGTACAGGTAATGGGCTAATTGTATTGTATACAGAGCAATAATTACGAGACTAATCATGGCTTGTTCATTTGTTACACGACTCGTAGCAGATAAATATTTGTGACATTATTTTGTGCAAATGGAAAGATATTGCAATGTAAAAAATACGATAAATCAGAAACTCTATCGTAATTTGTTACATAAATTAAATTAACAGATTAATGTAAAACAAATGTGTAAACTTTATATTGTCCGCTTAAATTAGATTGTGATAAAATGCGTGCCCGTGAGTTTTTTACATTTGATTTATAATAATTTTTGTAAAGAATTACCACATGTACAGTGTGCACCAAGAGTGTACTGAATTTGGGGAATATTATATCTAGGTGTTTTAGAAGGTGGCTGTATATAGCCTATGGATTAATTTGTGTGTTTGTAACCCAACTTGCAGAATACCCAACTGTTTGATTGTAAGAAGTAGCCTACATACATGAAACAGGCATTTGTGTGCAAGATAGGTGACCGTACGTAGGGCTGCAAATGTTCATCATCCTTGGAACTCTATCTATATTTTATCAATCATCAGGTATAGTTGACTGGACATTCATTTTCTTGTGTCTGTGGATAATTCTTACACGAATGACTGACAGCTTTGACCCACCATCGTGCTGGAGTGAATTTCTGCTTCCGTCTTTACCTTGACCATAAAAATCTCCATGCCCTTCATTCGGCGTGGACGTGTTTGCCGTGCTATCAGGGTGTTTGGGTAGCAAATGTCCAGCAGTTATCCTTGACGGACCCACACAAGAACCCTGAACAATAGCCCCATTCCTCGGTTAGAGAGAGAGAGAGAGCCCTTTGTTGTTATCGTAGTACAAGTATGTAGATTCCCTTAACTGTTTATATGATCGATCAAGTTTCCTGATATGTATGGACAGTCCCAACCAGAAGATTGTGAAAAAGCAGCAAATTTTCACAACATTTCGCCCTTCTGTTTAATTTAAGACACGTCACTCGACATTTGATATTTGACTACTTGAATGCATAATATCTCCTGGTATGGTACGGTAAGCCACGGCATTTATGTAAAGCAGTCATGAGAACGTAGCATAACTGTAACGAAATATAAACCACCTGTAAGAATCCTTAAATAATTAGGCTACTTTGGCAAGAAACGAAAGTACACTAAAACTAAAGTTGGCCCCAAGTGACTGTGAAGATGCGTGGATGTTAGGAGTAAAGTTTTGAGACCTCCTGTTGCTCCAGCACTGGGTTGGGCGGGGCAGAATATTAGGAATTCACGGGTCTGGTTATCAGGGGTCGTTATTCCAGCTGTCATGTTGGCATAAATCTCCAGACAATACCTCTATAGGGCCAAGAAGATGCTGGGAGGAACCGAGCCTAAGCCTGAGTTGGATCCTTCAATTATATGGTGATGCTCGACTTGATTCAACGTTTGGGTGGTTTTTCTAGGCTAATAACCAAGGCTAGTCTATCCCCTTAGGTGGGTCTCTCTCTCCTCTCTCTCAACATCTTATCATAGTATAGGTAGGCTGCATCTGCTTCTCATCACACATTCTATAGGCCTACTCTACAGTTAAGGGGAGGGTCTTGGAATATCCTGCCATTAATTACCTCTAAGCCTTTAGTGTGGTTGCCTGTCTCGTGTAATTAATGCCCTACATGCAGTCGATAGGCATTATATATCTGTTTGGAGGTAGGCCTATGTAAGAGTATAATATGTTAAGAGTAAAAAATATGTTCATTGACCGAATAGAGCCACAACACGTTCTGGTGATAAAGTTAAATACCATCATACTTCATAGCCTACAATGGAATAAACGGAAGCCCAACCTTGTTTAACCTAAACACAAATAAATTATTTGTATTGTAGTTTGATGATACAGCATTTGAAATATATGCTTTCTTGTTTTCGGTTCTTTTCTCTTTTCGGATATTTAACCAAGCATACTGTATGGAATGGGATATTATTTACTTTCCACGCCAGTCACTTGGAGTCAAGAGACTTTTAGGAAACCTACAGTCCGCGTCACTGTGGGTTGGTTCGTTTTGGCTCAGCAACATAACCTAACCGAGGAGGAAAAAAGGAACAAACCAGACAGTCAGATGCCCGGCGTGTAGGACGGACGTGACTGTGGTACCAGATTGTTTTTCATTCAAGTTCGTGCAGTGTTTAAAAGAACGAACCAACACAGCCTTGGCCTTGAGTAGCCTAGTCTAGGTGGCATAAAAAGGGCTACTGCCAGTCTACACCATCAGGCTTATAAGCTATCAGTGTTAATAAGGAGTAAATTAAGTGTTGGCAAAATTGAAGACAGCGATTCCTCCAAACTATACCAAGCAACAAGACACCATATTTTTTGTTAATATGGTCCTGTTTCCTGGCATACTTTGGAGGAATCAGTAGCCCTCCAATATACCAAACAGAATCTCCCTTAATTAAAGAAGAAAAAATCGTCCCTTAGTCGTATATATTATGGCCTATAAATTATCTAGTCTATATAGTTGAACTTCCTGTGCAGCCATCAACTTAATCACTTTGTGGTTGTCTTATCTTGATGAGTTCAGTGTAATCGATACTCATAAGTCAATGTTAAGTAACAAATTGAAAGCAGAACCAAACCGCAGTCCCATTAATCAAAAGTTCATATTATCATTATTGTATCAGAGAGAGAGAGAGAGAGAGAGAGAGAGAGAGAGACTGTTAACTGTAGAAAGGGAAAGGGAGGGAGTACGAGACTAGAACATTGATCCATTAGACTTAGAGGGATGTGTGACTGACTGAGTTAATGTACAGTATGTTTTGATTTTAAACGTAGGCTTCATACCTGTATCTAACTCCACTATTGCTTAGAATCAGTAGCTTTTTATATTGCACATTTTCTGAATGAGTGACAGAAGCAATATAACATTAATTAAATCTGATCTAAACATGTACTGTAGGGTCTGATATCAGCTAAGGTAGAAATTCCTAAGCCAATTAAACACAAAATGGAACTAGCAACACTGGTACCGGTACGCTTTGTCTCACAAGTAGGATGTGTCATAAATCAAGCTTTTAATTCTTCGTACTTGTAACTTGAACAAGAAGTGACTTTGGGATCGCTGAGCCTCCCGTCCTCTCTAATAATAAACCATTGGCAGTTGATCGCCTTTAATGACCTTCGTGCAGCATTCAATAGTGATAAATCTCTGTATTTTTTTATAACCAGCTCATCTGGGGTACAACGTAGGCCTCTGGCGACTCCCTCACTGGTCTTGAAGGCGATCCGGTCTCTTTCTTTCTTTGCTTGCCTGCCCCCCGGTGTCACTGTGAGCTGGTTGTGGTCCTATAATCCAATAAAGGGTAATGAAAGGGGGCCAGACGGACATGGTACGCTGGGGGAGGCACAGGCTTAATGTCAGTCATGATGTGTGTCTCATTGCACCAACCTGGTTTTTATCCCGAGTAGTTCCTCCTCCTGCAAAGGCGGAACCCGAGTATCCAACCATCAGCTGATACAAGAACTGGAAGGGATGCGGACAGAACGAAAGAAAAGACAGACAGACAGACGAAGGAAGGATGAATGGATGGAATGCAAGTTGACAGACGGGAATGAAAGTAGGCAGGCAGAGAGAGAGAGTGTGAGTCAGATTAACAGACAGATATGAAGGAAAATATGCTGGCTGACAGGATTGAAAACAGACAAAAAGGCAGACAGACAAACATGGCGCAGAGGAGACAGACAGACGGACAGACACACACCAAACAACCGACCCTCTGTACCCGACGTCATATTCCCTGTGTGAAATTGACACCTTGTGCTGAGGAGCCTTTTATTAATGACGTTACGGGTCCTGCAATTTGAGGCTGTAGCGAATTGTCGTCGTCAGTAATGGCACCTCATTGGACTGTGTTTATTTTTTTTATGACCCATTAACTCGTTCTGTAAGGATTGCCGTATAAGGATGAAGGAGATAAATGGACATGTTGAGAGATTGAAAAAATACAGTTAGATTGGTTGATTTATTTTGTACGGTAAGTATGTAGGGTGTATTAAAGGTGTCCTCAATTAATAAAGGGTAAGTATATTTGTACATTAATAATATTTCATGTACCGGTATGTGAACTATTTAGAGCTGGCATGATAAATTTGAATCATGTTGTGTACGACTTATATATGCCTTAAATAATTTCTTCATCATCATCTGGTTACACGTAAGAATGTTCTCCTACTTTTTTAGCTTCTTTCCAGAGGTACCGTATGTGCTGTAGATCACCTCCAATTCCAGAAGACTTAAATATGACCTGAGGACGCAGGATGGAAGTTAAAGAAAGAACTGTACATTTTTCCTCCATCTTAAAATCTCACATAAAACGAAAATATGTAGGAATGCTTAAGAAACAGCTTATGTATAAAAGTCACTGAGACTGGCTGTTCAAGTGACCGTTTTTCAGGTGTGTGGGTTGAAAGGCAAGGCGTACAGTGGACTCCAAAATGTTACTATCTTGCCCAACCATATTTTACATAACGAGGTTGAGGTATTAAAGGGAAGGATGAGGGTAGGTACTTTTCTATGCAACTGTACATTCCTTATATTATATATACACAACTATCGTACCGTACCCAACGTATCAGGCGATAATAAATGCTTTGATATCTTGGAATCCTGATGGACAGTGTGAATGAATAGTTAAGAGTACAAATACACAAATTCTTATATATTGCTTATAAACATGTAGCGGTAATGACTTGGGTGTTGGTGGGTGGGGATGTCTGGTCTGATGCCGGGGTTCGAGTACTGATGAGGTCACCTGATCTTCATATGAATAGTGGTATCTTTGTGAGACTTGGGCACGCCACTCACAGCCGACGTGGGTATTGTGAGGGCTAACTGTAGGAGCGGGTTGTGGGACTGTTTGTCACTGAGGGCTGAGGCAGGGCAGGGAGTACATTCAGTAAGGGCCTCAGGAACTTGTTGATGTGGGCAGGGTCGATCTCCAGTCATGTTAGCTTAGTAACCCCTCCTGTCATCCCAACCCTCACATCCCACCCTCATTTCTACTTCAACTGTCTTTCTTTTCCCACATTTCCATCCCTTTTTCTCCCTCATTTTCACCCTCCCCATCCCTTCTCCCCCTCTCCCCATCCCATCTCTCCCTCTCCCCATCCCATCTTACCCTAATCCCATCTCCCCTTTCCCCTCCAAATCCCATCTCATTCACCTCACCCCACAACTCGTCTCTCGTCCTCCTCCCCCATACTTATTTTCCCTCCCCTCCCCCCCCAACACCTTCCCTTCCATGTTCCCTTCCCTTCTTTCCACACACACTCCTTCACTTCTCCTTAGCTTGCTCCCCTTCACACTTAGCCTATCCCTTCCTTACCTTGTACATCTCAGTAACCCTCTCACTGACTTCCTTCTTCCCTTATCTCATGCATCTTACAATCTCTCTCTCTCTCTCTCTCTCTCTCTCTCTCTCTCTCTCTCTCTCTCTCTCTCTCTCTCTCTCTCTCTCTCTCTCTCTCTCTCTCTCTCTCTCTCTCTCTCTCTCTCTCTCTCTCTCTCCACACTTATCTCTGTCTCTTCTCTCAGTTTGGCTTCCTTCATACGTATCCTTGCATCTTCTTTCACCTCCTTCTTCACCTTTATATATTTTCTCACCTTCCTACTCCGGGACCCTCAAACACACGCCATAACCTCCTCCTTCTCTTACACCTTTAGTGGATAATTATTTTCCCTCTCTTGACTCTTAGCCTCTGCACAGTTCTCTTTCTTTTTTACCTTTGCATTTTTCGTCTACCTCTCTCGTTCTCTTCCTTCCCAACCAACCATCTTTACTTTTAACCACTTGTCTACTTTACTACCACAAAATTTCTTCGTTGATATATGCAGGTCTTTCATACGTATCTCCACTGCCACTTCACACTGACGTATGTATAGTTAATGTGATGTTTGTGTAAGCTAAATAAATGTTCTTACTTTGGCATAAATTGTTGTAAATAGATTAAAATGAGATAACACCACTAGAGTAAAGTCAGTGTTGATGTGTTGTTTGCGTAGGCTGTAATAATGTAGGCCTAGTTGTGACAAATAATATATAGGACTACCCAGAATGAAAAAAAAAAAAAATAATTCCCTCCAGGGTTTTGGCTTGCCTCAAACGACGACCCTCGGGCACCAAGACGATGAGCAGAAATCGTCCTGAACTAACTATTGGTCTTGTGTCACCGCGGGGGAATGATTTATAGACCGTTTGAGTTTGGTCTCTCTCTCTCTCTCTCTCTCTCTCTCTCTCTCTCTCTCTCTCTCTCTCTCTCTCTCTCTCTCTCTCTCTCTCTCTCTCTCTCTCTCTCTCTCTCTCTCTCTCTCTCTCTCTCTCTCTCTCTCTCTCTCTCTCTCTGACACACAATAACCCACCAGTTAAAATTCCTCCATCGTCATTCCCTATAAGGTTGTGTCGTTAGGGATGAGTAGCCTAATTGTCCCTACCTTGGCTATCGGATTGTACCTTTAACGAGGATAGGGACAGGGGATAGCTCTCTCTCTCTTTCTCACACAGACACAAGACACACACTTATCCTGAGAGAGAGAGAGAGGGGGGGGGGGGCTAGCCTAACCTAAGCACCTGACCAACCAACTAAGAGCCTAGGGGGTGGACCGAGGAGAGGAGAGGAGAGGAAAGGAGGGAGGGAGGAGGTGAAGCCTATAACTCACCCTGATTTACGAGGCTATTATTGGTAATTTAATTGTTGGGGCCATAAGTCTAAAGCATCACCCTCAGAGAAACGAAACGCTCCGTGGTTTCCCTGGTAACGGTTGGGATTCCTGTCTGTTTTCTTCTTGTTCTCGGGTTCGTGTCGTGATGAGCTTGCCCTGGTAATGATAGGCTCAGTTGTTTTCCCTACGTTACTTTAATAGGCTGTGTTATTTTTCCTGGGTTACTTTAATAGGCTGTGTTATTTTTCCTGGGTTACTTTAATAGGCTGTGTTATTTTTCCTGGGTTACTTTAATAGGCTGTTATTTTCCTGGATCAATAATAGGACGAGTTATTTTTCATAGCTCACTTTAATAGGCTTAGGTTTTTCCTGGCTTTAGTAGGCTATCTTATTTTTCCTGGCTTGGTTTAATAGGCTGTTATTTTTCCTAGGTTAGTTTAATAGGCTGTTAATAATATTTATGGTTCACTTTAATAGGCTGTGTTATATTTCTGGTTCACTTTAAACGAGGTTCTGAGTTATTTTCCTACTAGGCTAGCCTACACCTAAACTATTCAAGCCTAGCCTATTTCTCTCATGTATTTATGGGAGGTTGTTGATAGTGAAATAGGACTCTCGCACCATCCTTCTCCTCCTCCTTCTTTCTTCCCTCAGTAACATATACATCTCGATAAGTGTTTGATGAGATTCCACGGTGTATATTTTGATAGTGGCTGCGTGTTGGTTGGAAGGAGGGCCGGCGAGAAGCATTTGTTTTGTTTTCCTGATTCACTTGTATCTAGGGTTCCTGAAAGAAGCGGTTGTGTGTCAGCTAGGCCAGGACATACATAATATTGGTTCATACATACATACATTCATACATACTATTGGTTCATAGGCTACATACATACATATATACATACCCCATGAACCCTTGGTGGATCAGGGATAGGCTATGTATACAAAGAATGTGATCTGACAGTGACAGTGTGGCCGGGGACGTGATGGGGTAGGCCGTGTTTAGATTAGATTTATGGGGCGTAGGAGGCTGACCAGGATGCGTTATGGGGGTGGATGGTGTGTCAGGGGGGAGGGGGGGGCAGTTAATGTTGGGGTGGGGGAGGGGGGTAGGGGTACGTTAATGTTAGGTAGGGGTGGGAGGGGGTTGACAAGGTGACTGAGTCCAAGTTAGTGTAGGATGGGTATAGCCTACACAAAGGAGATTCATACAGCAACAGACCCAATGATCCTTACTAGACTAGTTTTCTGCTATGTTAACTAATCTAACAAGGGACGGGAAAGTATAGTGAAGAAGAAGGCTCCCTGGGTACAGAGGAGTAGAGAAAAGAGTGGAAAAGATTAGAAGGGAGTGAGAGGAGTAGAGTACCTGTAAAAGTATGGTGGGTGAATAGGGGGCTAGGGTAATGGGGATAGCCTATTATAGAGGTAGGGTTGGTTGGGATAAGGAAGGAGATGGATGGGTGAGGGACTGCTTTAATGGTTGGGATGGGGGGCTAGGTGGTAGTGGGATGGGGAGGTAGGCTATGGGGGGCTAGGTGGTGGTCTTGGTGGTAGTGGTAGGTGGAAGGGTGATGTTGCTGAGTGGCTGGTGACCTCTCTGACACCTAGACATTGCCGTATAGGGTAGAGGCTACGTAAATATGCATGAATATATGTATGTAAGCCTCACACGTTGAAAAGGCTAAAAAAAAAAAACCCACACCAGACCATCTTATTTCAGTGTGTTTCTAGTTGCTCCAAGCCTTCACTCTTTAACCAGACCAATTTCTTGCCTTCTAACCCTCTTCCCTTCTCGCTGTACTTTTGATTAAGATCCACGGTTAAAAATTAATGGAGCGTGTTAATGGGTGGAATTTATATAGGTAGGAGGAGCAGGCAGGCAGGAAGGGTAAAGGGGTAGGTAGGTAGGAAGAAGGGAAGTAAGATAGGGTAAGAACTGGGTTTAATAAGGCGAGGTACTACACGGATTTAAAGACTAGGGAATGAAATTGGAGGAGTTGAGTAATCTATGAAGAGAGGAAGACTGGCCAGGAGGTGAAGTGGAAGGAAGGTACCGTAGAAGGAAAGAAGAAAAAACTGAGGTTCGGTTCGATAATGGGAGGATAAAGAAGTGTGGGTAGTAGGAAGGCAGTGGAAGATTTTTTTTTTTTTCCTATACTAAGGATGGTGAGGATTGAAGGCAAAAAGACTGCTATTTAATGACAATGTCCTCACCTGAAAAGTAAATAGAGTGAGGTCCGAATTGATGTTCATTTTCGTTCGATGCCTAGACGCATTGCGTTTGAAAGAGCATAAGTCGTATAGTAAGGTAGAAAGAAATGAGGGAGAGGTAGAAGTGGAAGACGAGGGAGAGAAGGAGTTGGGGCTGAAGGAGGTGGAGGAGGAAGAGGAGTTGGGGCAGAAGGAGAAGGAAGAGGAGGAACAGGAGGAGGGGGTGGTGGAGGAGGAAGAGGAGTTGAGGCAGAAGGAGGAAGAGGAGGAGGTGGAGGATGGGTGACGACCTCTCTAACCTGAACATTAGCGAGATCCCAGGGTGTTATGAGGGTAGGGGATGGATGGGAAGGGAAGGGTAAGGGGGAGTCCTCATGGGCCCCGGGGTGACGCCAACCTTCTCCCTTGAGTAGCTGAGAAAAATGGCCGGAATGTTGTTATTAGGAGGAGTGGCGATGCGATGGGTCGGGTCGGGTCGGGTCGGGTCGGGAAGCTTATTATTTCATTCAGACGAGTTTATTTAATCGGTGGAAAAAGTGAAGAGGCAAATTGGTTTAGACGTACACTCACGAATTTTATCCAATAGTTTTAGTTTGGGGTGTGTGGGTTGGAAGAGGAAGGAAAGATACCGTACCTACCTGGGCTGGGTATTGTTTTACACACACACACACATATATATATATATATATAAAGATTAAATAGTGAAAGGAGTCCAAAATAATGTCCATGATAAATCCACAAATTATTATTTTTTTATTGATAGACTATATAATTTATCAAGTAATTCCGTTTATTTCTGTGTGTGTATCCTAAACACGGATTTGCACTGGTTCAGACAAGTAAAAATAAATAAAAATTAGCCAAGGTTTTATGATCCTTTCTCAGAAGTATTTCTTTTTTCTTTTTTTCTTTTCCATTTTAGTTATTTTTGTAGCGTTATCTGGCCAACATTATTTTTTCTTGTGCTCGGGTGTTATATGTTTTGGTGGTTAAGTTTTTGCCTCGGCCTTCCTTCCGTCTTATCGGTGGCGTCTCCTGGCCGGGGTTAGGTTAGGAAATCGACAAGGAACTCACCCCATTCCACTTTTTAGAAGGAGGCAAGGGAATACAACACGCGAAATCCGATCCTGGTGGGAGGAGGGGAGGTAGGGACTAGGGAGAGATGGAGGAAAATGTTCATGTGTGCGGGGAGAGAGAGAGAGAGAGAGAGAGAGAGAGGTGAGTAAGCTCGCTAAAGGGTTGAAAGAAGGGTATAATTAGACTGTGTGTTAGATAGAATAAGTTTTATAGCCTAATTAAAATGAGAATTAGGCTAAGACAGGGATAACTAGGCTGTGTGTGTGTGTGTAACTTGTTCCATCTTCCCTGGTGACGTCACGAGCACATCCCCCCACTCCCTTATACCTCGACCACCTTCCTCCTCCACAATCACTACCCTCTACATCCACCACTTTCCTTCTCCACCTCCACCACCTTCCACCTTCATAACCACTACCTTCATCTTCCTCGTCCATCATAATCACTATCTACACTATCATCCTTCTTTACCTTCACTTCTATTTTCCTTCTATTCACCTTAAATCTTCCTCCCCCTTCCCTTCCCCCCCCTTTCCTTCCCCCCTTCTACCTTTCCACCTCCGCCTTAGGCTAGGTCCACCTTCACATCCCTCCTCCTCCACCTCCACTTCCAGTATCATGATCCACTAATGCGCCTTAGTTCTTTCTCTATCTCTCTCCTCCACCTTCACTCACTACTTTCCTTTCCTTACTTATCCCTCCACCTTTTTTTTAATCTCGACAAATTGGAGGCATCTAAGTCCTCCAATCTGCCTAGAAACACAAACACAAATAGAAGTCAGTTTAAATAGTCCGTTTTGTGGCTTAATTAATATAAAGGAATGATACTGTACCCTCTGATTCATTTAAACACCTAATATATATACCTTTAAAGGACTAATATATCCTTCCTTCAACAATGGCCAGTATACATTGCCTCCTTCAGTACACAATATTGTTAATCTAATCCGAGTGTTTGTTTACCTTGGAATCTGAACCTTATAGTGTGGGGAGTGGTGGTGTGTAGATAAAGCGGATGTATTGGAATCTTTAAAGGATGATATTGTTTTGCCTGCTGTGGCTTGGTGAATGGTGATGGAGAGAGAAGTGAATGGTGAGAAGATGATGGTGGTGATGATGATGGTGCAGGGTCAGGTCTGGTGTTGTACAAGTGTGGAGTGTGAGGGGAAGGAGGGAGGGAAGGAAGGAAGTCTGCTGGTGCCTAGAGAGAGAGAGAGAGAGAGAGAGATTGGTCAGGGGTGAATGCTGAGTCGATAACGGAGAGTGAGGGAGAGGCTTCGAAGAGGTGGTGCTGGTGGTGTAGCGTGAGAAAGTGGAATGGATGAAAGTTGGTGATGATGGAGGTTGAGGGAAAGAGTTGGAGAGAGAAAGGAGGTACAGTACTGAAAGAAAGGAGGTACAGTACTGAAGGAGAGTGGATGTGGTGGAGGGTGAGAAATTGTGCTGGAGAAGGAGATGGAGGAGTAGGAGATCGTGGAGTGTGAGAGAGAGTACTAGAGAAGGAGGAGGTAATGGTGGTGGTGGTGGAGGATAAGTGAGTGTTGGAGGTGGTGGTGGTGTTGGTGTTGGAGAGTGAGGTAGGGGCCAAGTGCATGAAGCCTAGCCTAGCGGTCCAAGAGCTCCACGAGGCTTGTGATATATTACTCCCGGAACCTGACGCCCCCAATGACGTATGTCTCTCTCTCTCTCTCTCTCTCTCTCTCTCTCTCTCTCTTGTGTTATATAGTACGACACGGTAAGAGGTTGATGGATTGTCCTGATAGTACATAGGCTTATTGTACAAAGAGTAACATCCAGGAGTTAAAGTCAAACACAGGAAGTAGGATGATGAAGGAAGGAAGGAAGGTGGTGGTGGTGGTGGTGGGGGAATGACCTAGCACAAGGGTAGGTACTGTACTGTAGTGTAGGGTGTGGCTTAGGCCTATAAGTGGAGATGAGTGATGGGCCTAGTCTGGGTAGTGTGTGGTGGAGGGAGTGGTTGAGTGGGCGGCAGGGTGTGGCGAGGTGGGTGGGAGGGTGTGGTGGTAGACGAGCAACCATCACAGTTAAATAAGTTTTAGGCAAGGCTGGATGGTTTGGTAGGAAAGTTAGGGCCAGGTGTGAATGGAAGGAAAGCCAGTATATAGTGTGAGAGATAACGTAGGCCTGGCAGGTGTGGGTGGGTTAGATTGGTCACACTGGTATGCGTGGATAAAGAACAGCACCGTATGAGGAGGAGCTTTTATACGTCGTCAATAAAGACTCGTCCTCATACGGTGTTGTTCCTTATCCAGTCTGTCAAGCTATTGCATATTTTAACTCTCACTGGTATTCGTGTACATATATAGGCATACCAAGATGAAAATGGTGTTACTACCACTTAGCAAACGAAAAGGTGAACTGGTTTACACTTAGGCTACTCGTTCTAGTTTAGTTGTGAGTGAACATATGGATTAGCCTTAGTAAGGGGTTCAGTGTGTGACTTGGGACAAGTGGGCAAAAAGTGGGCTACTGATATTCCTCCAAACTTTACCACGAAGCAAATCTCCTTACATTAAGATTATCCATCTGTTTCAAGCATACATTGGTAGAATTATAATTTTTTCAACTTTTCAAAAGAAATATTCTCCCCTTAATTTTCAAAGCTAACAAATAGTATTATAAATAAATGTGCTAAAAAAATAGTATTATAAAAAAAAGTGCAGATGTGTGTGTGTGTGTGTGTGTGTGTGTGTAGTAAGCTGAGTAAGGTTGAGCCTGGAGGAGGAGTGAAGGTGAAAACTAACACTCTTGTTTATTCTCCTCAACAACACTTTAATTTGGAAGGCGAGGCTCATGGTCGACTTGACCCACACTTTCCCTCTGCTGTTGTTGTTGTTGTAGCTGTTATTTCCTCAGTCCATATGTATTTTTGATCAAGCAACTACGTTATTTTTCTGCATAGGAGAAGGGGAGTTGAGTATCCACAAGCAGCTCGACTGAGAAATTGTCTTGTACGTAAATTGAAATTACGGTGTAGCCAAAATGACGATGCAGGTGTCATACATGTGATTATATTCAGAAGTGTGACACAACGAGTAAGAATGTAAAGCTTTGAAATAAAAAAAAGGTACCGTACTTGATCCACTTGTCCAAAACCTCGCTGCGGCTTGCGTTGTTGCACTTGAGGTATTTAGATCACCCACCCTGCCAGTTTTGAGAGCCTTAGCTAAAAGTGGTAAGACAATGGCAACAGTAGGCTAGGCTAGTCCCTGAACCGAGATGGGCTAAAGTCGTAAGTACAGTTTCAGTGTAGGCTATTCGTCCATCCATGTGTTTTTGTGTGTTGGTTATTTTCTGTGTGCCTTGTGTAATACATGAACATATTGTTTATATATATACAGTATATATGTGTTGTTTTGACCAGCCTTTCATCATCATCATCAGTAACCCCACCACCACCACCACTCAACACGGAGATTCACGTTTTATGTATGTACGTATTTGAGTGCCTTCCGGGTAGCCTAGTGGTGAGCAAAGGTTGAGTGAAATTACCGAGTGTGGCGCCACCTTCCTCGTGCCTCCCTGTTGCCTCGAGGTGTTATACTGTAGAGAGTTTTACACATCAAAGGTCAGGCAAGAATATTATTGCAGTATGGTAAAATAACTATATGTCTAGGCTAGTTGAAAAGAAAAAGAGGTCGTGTGGAAAGGAGCCGTCGGAGAAACATTAGGCTATGTTATTTTGTAGTCTGTATAGGGCTATAGGCTATTTGTTGATGTTAGTGTATATAGTATTGTAATTAGGCTATTTGAGAAGCTCCTTATATTTATCTCTTTCTATTTTGCATAAGTTTTTTTTTTATCGAGTTCTCAGCTTTTATAAATCAAAGTATATAAGCATCTCTCGTCTTCTTTTCTTGTTGCTCACTTGTTTATACTTTCCAAAGTATTTAGTTGTTTTTATCCGTTTTTATAATTATTATTCTCTAGTATGTAGGGCATGTTTGTTTGTTTGTTTTTACCTTCCCATATGAAGTTTCGGGAAGGTTATATTTAACAAGATAACTCCAACAATGTTACTATCGGATTATCGTCCAATTTTACAGAATGGTAGAGCATTATGAAACCAAGAGAGAGAAGATTACAGTTTGGTGAATCCAGGTCAAAAATCGAGGTCTGGTATGTGTATAATTTTTATATTATCGGTAACAATGAGTGAGAAAAGTAGGTTGATTTTGGGAGTTTGTGAAGACAAGACCTTGATGGAGTGAGTTAGTTCCCTTGCAGTAGTTATATTATTATAGGCTGTTGTTTTTCTCGTTTAATTAATGCCCTTTCTATTTTTACGTGATTCAGTTTTTTTCCTTTCGCATTGTGGCTAAACATTTTCTCCTGCTTTCTTGTTCTTGTTTATACCGTTTATATGTTGACTGCTCTCTCTCTCTCTCTCTCTCTCTCGTTTTATGCAGACAGCCCAAATTCTCTCTCGCACTCTCACCAAGCTAGCTCTCTCTTATCACATTTGGCACGGTGTTGGGAGAGCGACGAGCCTCACCCCAGACCAACCTTGGCAACATTATGCAACACCTCTTTCGTCTCGTCTGATTTCTTCATATTTTAAAATTTGTTAACGGAGAGATCTGGCGTGAGAGAGAGAGAGAGAGAGAGAGAGAGAGAGAGAGAGAGAGAGAGTGAGAGTGAGAGAGAGAGTGTGTGTGTGTGTGTAGGTGGTTTCTATTTTAACACGTCTTTTCTCGGTTGTCACGTAAGTAAGATTTACATGTCTGGAAGGTTTACATTGAGGGAGAGGAGGAGAATAGAGTTTATTCAATTGTTATTACATATGATATATTTTCTGTATGATAAATGTGAATCACCATGAGGAGAATGACATTATTATTATTATTAACAACACTTTGTTTGCTTTTTGTAGCTGTTGCGTTTCTGAAAAAAAAAAACATCCAACCAACCAGTCATTCGATCTTATGTTTAGGCTATGTATAAATTACTCTTCACTATCGGTCTGTCAACACACACACTGTTAACAAACTTAAGGCTTCGAGGTAGGCTAAGCTAGCCTAGTGTTGGCGGCGTCAATTGTGCCGTTTATTTCCCCACCAAAACCATTGCTTTCCGTCGCCTCTCTGACCAATTCAAACATCCCTGAAGCCACAGAGGTTATGCCCCCTGGACGTAGGATGCAAGCTCGGAATCGGGGTCAGGTCATCACGAAAACAATATATATTTTATTGTATTTTAATGTAAGGCTAATTCGTTCCATATTTTGTATTTTCGTGGGTTTTTTTCCACTCGTTCTCTCAATACAATTTCCATTTTTATTTTACAGTTTCTTGCTCTTCATTCTATCTGATTTTCTTGTGATGTGTTTTTTTTTCACTACGCTGCGTGAATAATTCGAAAGTTTGGTGAATTGTTGGTCATATTTTGTTGTGTTGGTTGGGGTTAGGGTGTTGTTGCGGTTTTGGTGTTGTGACACTGGTGTTGTTGTGGCTCTAAGGAGTGTTTTGCATTATTTCAATATTTTGCAACATTGGAGGCAAGTTGTTCAATAATGGAAATGTTTTGTGGGGAAGAGGGGAGGGTGGGAGAAGGGAGGTTGGACATGTGAGGAACAGAGGGAGAGGGGCGTGGAACAGGTGGGGGGGAGGGGACTTAAAACAGGTGGGGGGAGGGGACTTAAAACAGGTGAGGGGGAGGGGACTTAACACAGGTGGGGGAGGGGACTTAACACAGGTGGGGGAGGGGACTAAAAACAAGTCTATTATAGTTATTTTTTCTAGCAGATGAAAAAATGTAAGGGAAAGAAATTGTTATAAATGTCTATTACGTAGCTAACTCAACTTATCACCATGACAATCTTAAAAGACCTGAGTTTGTTTTATGACTAAGTTTTGATGTTCTGCAGTAGAGAGCTTGAGTGTTAATTAATAAACTACATAAGTCGTAACCAAGTACGGTTACTTAAACAGAGGTGAAGCAATGCAAAATATTTACTGTATGACTTGGCACATAATAATTTTGTGTCTTTGAACAAATAACAGTACCGGTAAGGTTCGCGATTACCGCTCGGTTTTAGCACAGATATAATTATTATTTGCTATAATATTTTTTTGTTTTTTGCTTAGAAAGCTTTGAAAATTTAGATATAATATGAGCTACTTGTCTGTACAATTCTAAAAATATTATACCATTGCGCCCGTATTCACAAAAGCAAAGTTTACTATTAACTTTACATTTTAATCGTAAGCATTCATTGATGGCGAGGACTAGTACCAGACACTGCTTCGATATCATAACTCATACAAATAGAATAGCAAAACCATTTACTGCTTCGAAATGAACGTGAAACAATATGGTGAGGTCAGAAATGCAAACATACGAACAAGTCCAAACTCTTAAGATGTTTTGTGAATACCATTATTATCCTACAGGATTTATGGTAGAGGGCAACAGAGGGCTCCCGGAGTCCTGCAATTATTTGAGGTCTTCATTCACAGTGACATGGAATCAGTTTGTTCGGTGTATTATAATCCTGCGTTGTCGACACACACTCATTCCCTCTGTAATCTTACCGGACACACACACACACACAAATTATAGGCCTATGAAATAAACTCATATTATCTAAACAGTCGTGCCTCCTCTCTCTGTCCTTTCAATTTCCCTATTTCTGTCCTGTGTTACTGGGTATTGAATTGTTCGACCTTCAGTTGCCTTGTGTGACAGGTGTGAAGCAGGGTTACGGCAGCAGGTGTTGAGGGAGGGACGGAAGGCTGTGAATGTATGACCGTGTGTGAGAGAAAGAGAGGGTGGCCTTGCAGTGTTGCCACAACAGCTGATGCCACCCTGGTGAGAGATGTGTGTGTGTGTGTGTGTGTGTGTGTGGTCGTTTCTTTAGTAATTTATATTCCACTCGAGATGTGGGTATACTTGTTTAGAATTGTATTGGTAATCGGTATAAAATTAAAGTATTTGAAGATAACAATAAATATAATTATACACCAACAGTCGTGCTGACCAAATGTGTCTCTAATAATGATGGCTGCTAAAGAAAGAAAAAAAGTCAAGCAGTATACAATTGTTAGGCCTGACTGTAGTTCTATAATCTCCTCACTCTTTTGACACCTTGAGGTATTTTAGGCCTATAGTTGGATATCAGTTTATATGAGGGGAGGAGGGGAATGAACCACCTCTACGACTAGGTCCTATAGCCTAACACCCTCACAGGATTTAAAGAAACAATGATTGCTAACCACCTCAATTGTGCAGCAAGCAAACTATAAACTGACGAATGTATTGAGTTAAGGTGAAAAAAGTCTAAATCACCCAGTTGTTGGGGTTCATATAAGCACCTAATAGTAGCCTACAGCTGCAGTCAAAAGTTTGGATGAACATATTGGAAGATATTTATATGACTCTAGTTTTTTTGTATTCTTAAAAAAAGAATTCTATTATAAATAATCACCTGTTTGAAGCATATTAGGAACTACTGTAAAATCCTCGTCTAAAACAATTCTGCCATTTATACAATTTTATACAATACAGTATTTATACAATATATAATTAATCTATCACATGTTTAAAATACCTGAGTCAGCCTGAGTGTATCGAGACTTTATTCCCACAAGTGTACAGAACATTATATTATACATAAGTTTACGATTTAATGCACTCATGGGAGGAAAAAGTCTAATAATGGTTTGATATACGAGTTGTCCTGTTGTTGGTGGGTATAAAATAAACACAAGTGTACGTACTGTATATATTATATTTTGAGATGTGGTTAGGTGGGTAGCATAGTGTATACATTGTTGGTAAATCTGGAGCAACTGATTCCTCCAGACTATATCAGGCAACACAAGGACACCATTATTTGTGTTGATCTTAGCTTGTCTCGTGGCACACTTTGAAGGAATCGAGGGACTCCAGTGTACCAATAGTGTATTACCCCTTAATGGAGAGGTGATCTACATTGTGGAGGTCAGACGAGGAGCTTGAATGATACCAGTTTTTGTTTTGTGTTCTGTGTGTGTGTGTGTGTGTGTGTGTGTGTGTGTGTGTGTGTGTGTGTGTGTGTGTGTGTGTGTGTGTGTGTGTGTGTGTGTGTGTGAGTGATAGATTGTGGCTGGGTGCAGTGAGAGTGTAAATTATTCAAAGCCGGGGAAAACATGATGACAAGTGTGTGATAAATTATTGCGGGGCGTGTGATGAAGTGTTTGTTTTCAGTAGAGAGAGAGAGAGAGAGAGAGAGAGAGAGAGAGGTGGGGGAAGGGGGGGGGAGGGAGATATCACTAGGTATGCAATAGTGTTTGTTGTTAAGAAGATTTTGTTGTGTGGTTTGAAAATGGGTATTATTGCCGAGTGATGAGAATTGTTCCTTAGTTAAGCATTTATGGAACATTGTGTATTCCCATAGTTAGTGGTATAGATAGAATAGCATATGCCTGATAGCTGTAGTAGTTTAATTAATAGTAGCTGTATTTTTTTTTAGTTGCAAGAAGCTATATAGTGAGTGGTCAGATGGTGATAGTAACCTACTGAAACTGGGGTGGTCCTATCCTATCCTGTCTGGCCTGGTGGTGTTGATGGTGATGGTGGTAGTGGTGATGGTGGAGATATAGTCTATAGTGATGGTGGTGTTGGTGATGGTGGAGCTGGTTAGTGGTGGTGGTGGAGTTATTGCCATTAGTAGTGGTGGTAGTGGTGGTGGTACTCGGTGGTGTTGGCAGCCCTGGGTAGCCTACCATACAAGGGCACGGGAGGGCAGCAGGCGACCCGTCCTCCCCTCCTCTCCCCTCCCCTCCCTTCCTTCCTTCCTTCATACCCTCACATCCCCACCCCTCCTCTGCTTCCTTCCTTCCTTCCTCTCACTCTCACTTGACTCCTTTTCTTTCTTCCTTCCTTCCTCTCGCTCCTTTTCTTCCTCTCTTCCTCTCACTCGCCTCCTTTTCATTCTCTCTTTTTATATATGTAGCTTGTATCCTTTTATTCTTTCTCTTGATTTCGTTTACCTCTTTCTTTTTGTCCTTATTCCCATTCTCCTTTTTCATTCTACCTTCCTTCCATTAGTTCCACCTTCCTTCATTATCTTACCTTTTGTTCTTATTCTTTTCTTTCCACTGCCATTCTCTATTTTCTGACATTCATCCCATACCAATTTTTTTTTTCATAACACCACTCGCCTCAGGTCTCTTCTTCCCATCCCCTATCTCAACTTATTCTTTTTTTTTTAATTCTATCCCTTAGTTTCTCCTTTCTCAATGTATTCCCTTTTTTTATATTTCCTTCTATCCCCTATATAGTCTCTCCTTCCCTGAAATTCCCCTTTCTCCCTCAACCCCCATGGAAATTAATGAACCCTGACGTCGGTTCTCTCCCCTCTCCCTTTCCATTCCATCCCCAATCCTGCCCTCACTCTTTTACTCTCACTCTCGTAACCTGGCTGGCGTACTGTACATACCACCACCAAGCTTTCCCTCTCAGTCTTGTCCTCATGCCGGGACCAGCATAGCATACAACACACAGACTGCTAACTAAGTACAGCCGGCAGCATAAATTTGCGTCCATCTCGTGTACTTAATAGTGCTAATATGACCAGATAGTTGCATTCTGAACCAGTTTTTATTCCAACAACATGCATAATTTACCATATGAGAACTATATCAGTCATCTCTGTATCAAAATTGTATTACAACATCGCTATATATAGCTTTTACATACAAAGGTGAAAATGAAGCGAACTTATGCTGCCGACTGTACACACACTCACGAGGAGTATAATAAGTATTCAGGCGGTGTGCTTCGAATACCTAGAGACAGTAAATAAATGCACAATAAAATCTCCATTGGAATTAGTTTGTTGGTGAATTGATGGACTGTTCAAATCTTCAACCAAAGCTGTATAACTTATTAGTGCTCGTAACTGTACACTCACAATCCAAAATATATATGTATGTAATTTGGAGGAATCAGTGACCTTCTTATTCACCAAAAAAGAGAATCTCTCCCCTTAAGATTATCTAGTAATATTTATTTACCGTACCATTAGCGGTAAATATTATGTCGTGGCAGAAACAGAATAGAAAAATTACATCACTTCAGTATATATTTCTTGAAGGTATTAATTTTCTCTTGTACCTGTTTAAGATCTCATAAATTATAGTTCCAAGGTCTGGGGTGTATTGCTGAGGATAGAAGGTGTTTTGTTTGTCAGACGTTCGTGAATGTGTGTGTGTTTCGATAATTATTATGTTTTGACAGTTTGGTAGTTAATATATAATATATCGTAGTGCTGTTAATTAGTGTATTTGTATTTATTTACGTGCACCGTATGTAATACTTCCATTATATACAGATTGTATTTACAAAACAACAACGACAATAATAATAATAATAATAATAATAATTGTAATGATAATAATAATGAATTAGTATTACCATAATAATAATAATAATAATAACAATAGTAATGATAAAAACAAAAGTATATCCTAAAAGTAATAATAATAATAGTTTAAAATTAATAATAGTAATAGTAGTAGTAGTAGGTAAGAGCAACAGTTAACTATTAATCTTCTGGTCATGCACTCTTTAATCACTTTTTAATTACATCCCACTGACAGGGAGAAGGAGGAGGGACAAACTTAAAGCCCAGACTGTACTGTACACGTCGTCTGTCTGCATGCTGGAGTATATTAGTCTTCGAAAAGAATCATTGTTACTCCAAGATTATGAGTTTAGTTTTTGTGGTCCTGGTGGTGTTGTGTTGTGGTGATTTCTAGCCTCCTGAAGGTTAGGCTACGGTGGCTGGTGTGTGTGTTTGTGTGTGAGAGAGAGAGAGAGAGAGAGAGAGAGAGAGAGAGAGAGGAGAGAGAGATGAGAGAGAGAGAGAGAGAGAGAGAGAGAGAGAGAGAGAGAGAGAGAGAGAAGAGAGAGAGAGAGAGGAGAGAGAGAGAGAGAGTATGTGATGATAGTGATAGAAGAGAGAGAGAGTATGAGAGTATGAAAGGCTAACGATAGTAGTAATAGTAGTAGTAGTAGTAGAAGAGAAACAATGATAGTGTGGTAGTAGGAGGAAATCTGATTATGGAGGGGATAACAGAAGGAGAGACGGGGGTAGGAATGGAACAAGTTGAGGTGGTTAGGGAGAGGGAGAGAGGGGGAGTACACCTTTCATCATGAAGTATGCCATGTGTGTGTATGTGTGTATGTGTGTGAGTGTGTGTGTGTGTGTGTGTGTGTGTGTGTGTGTGTGTCATGGTCAGGGTTGCGCCCCTTAGCCGGGTCATGTACACACACACACACACACACACACACACACACACACACACACACACACACAGTCTTCGTACCCAGAGTGAGGCTTGGAGGTAGACAGGGCAGAGCAGGTTTTGTCTGTCTAGCGAGGAGGAGGAGGAGGAGGAAAAGGAAGAGGAGGAGGGGGAGGGAGAGGAGATGGAAGGGGTTAGGGGGATAGACGCTGAGATTAGAAGCTGTCGGGGGAAGGGTAGGGAGGGATAGGAAGGAGTGAAGACAGCAGAAGGATGTGGGCATGGATGGGCAAAGGGGAGAGAGGATGGGACTGAGAAGGAAGGAGGGTAGGGAAGGAGGGATGGTTGGGACAAAATGGGGAATAAGGGAGAGAAGGAAGAGTTGAGATTGTAAGATTTAGGAAGGAGAGAGGAATGTGAAGGGTATAGGATAGGAAGCTTGGAAGGATAGAACTGAGGAAGATAGGTAAGGAAAGAGGAAGAATAGAGGTGACAAGGTTTAGTAAGAAGAGAGGGAAGGAAGGTGAAGGATAGGACTGAGGAAGATAGGTAAGGAAAGAGGAAAGGTAGAGGTGACGAGTTTTGGGAATGGGTGAAGGTATGAATGGGAAAGATGGCTGGGGATTGAAATGGGGTATGGGGAGGAAAGAGAAAAGTATAGCCTATATGAATAACACGATGGAGATTAGGGAGGAGAGGAAGAAGAGAGAATGTAGGGATAAAGAAGGATGAAGGATACTGAAAAATGTTGACAGCTGGGAGAGTGGTGAGGGAAGGATGGACTGGGGTGTGTGGGAGAGCAGGGGGAGCCGAGAGTTGGGGAGAGAGGGTGGAAGGGGGGGGCGGGGAGATGAGACTGTAGGTGTAGGAGAGTTGAATGGAGGAAGGGATGACGGGAGAGAGAAGTGTGTGTGTGTGTGTGTAGCAGGATGTACAGCCACAAACAAAAGTACTATCGTCTCATCTGCCAAATCAGTCATTACATTAGGTGCATAGACAGACTTGTTAAAATGAAGTACATAGATATGCTGGTTGACTTCTGTAGGAGTGTACCGTACTTGACTTGTGTGTGTATGTGTTCTCTGTCTCACTCTCTCTCTGTCACTCTCTCTCTGTCACTCTCTCTCTCTCTCTCTCCTCTCTCTCTCTCTCTCTCTCTCTCTCTCTCTCTCTCTCTCTCTCTCTCTCTCTCTCTCTCTTGTGCAATACCCATATAACAACACCACCACCACCACCACCAGCAACAACAATGTAGGCCTAACAATGTAATAACCGTGGCGCCCCCCTCAAAAAGAGACGTTTCCATTACTGTCATGGTGCCGGGTGTGTTAATGGCATATAAAAGGTAATTTATGGCTCTTTTTCATTTTGGTCCGGTTTGGTGTTCTCTCAGAGGTTGGGTTGGGTTGGTTGGTTTGTTGTTGACCTGTGGAGGAGTCTTGTCTTTCTTGTTTGTTGTCGTCGAGTGCTGGTGGTGGAGGTTAGTGGTAGTTTCTTCATGGTCTCTTTCAGGTCCCATTTATTTATTGTTTTCTTTATTTATTACGTGCGTTCTTTTTTTTTCTTTTTTTTTTGCTAGTTTTTTTTTCTGTTTGTCGGATTTTTCCTTTGATTATTATTATTATATGTACGGTTCTGTTGAGGTGATTTTTATTTTTGTAGTTGATCTTGAGAGAAACACATACGTTCTTTTTTCTTCTATTTTTTTTGCTAGCTTTTCTTCTGTTTGTCTGAATTTTCCTTTTATTATGATTATTATTATATGTACGGTTCTGTTGAGGTGATTTTTTGTTTGTAGTTAACCTTGAGAGAAACACATTCTTCGGTCTATTAACAATGGTAAAAAAAAAAAAGTTTGGCACCAAGATGAGCAAGAAATGAACAAAACATATCCGTGAGACCGACCTCAGCTGATAACCGGTACCTACTGTGAATTCCTTATAGATCGAGCGAGGCAGCTGGTTTGTCGGTATGTTCTTTACAACGGTCTGCCTCAGTTCCTCCTTGTCGATGATCTCCAATCTAGCATAACATTAACACACTTGAAGACGGGGCCCTCTGAGAGAATGCCTTGGTATATATATAATAGGCTAGTGGGTATACCGTAGTTCTTGTCTCCCAATAGCATGTTTAAAATTGTTTATAGTGTTCGATTTCCCTGGTGGAGAAAATCGGTACTATATTCATGCACGGAAGTGGGTGATTTGATTTATTTTGGGCCTCATTGGCAAAGTTTTAAGGAAGATACAGTATAATTATTGTCAATGAACATTCTACTCATTTTGAATTGGTTATTTATATACCTTATACTGAAACACATTTATTTGGGTCACAACGTTATAATAAATCTGTTGCTATTTATAGTTTATAGTCATATTAGTATTTCAAACGATGGCATCCAATACGAATTACCCCTTGAATACAGACCCCGTTATTGTTCCTCTGGGGAGTAGCACCTTCTTTATTAACTTTTTTTTTAACTAGTGGGTAGAGGGGCTATTCGAACTGGTCCCTGAGCCTCCTCCTCATCTTCGTCCTGCATAAAAACAAAAAAGGCCAGAAATTAGGTATGATTGAGGGACTTGTATTCAATCAGACGCCGTAATTTACATCCATTAATTTCCTCTCACCTCTGTAGGCTGCTTGTGGTTCGTTTGAATCCAATTTAGGTGCGGCTGGCTGGTGGGTGGGTAGGGTGCCTGGATGGGTGCGTCGGGTGGGTCGGGTGCCTGGCTGGGTGGGTAGGTGGGTCGGGTGCCTGGGTGGGTAGGTGATGTACAGTCGGAGGCCAAAAAAGGTTAGACTTCCATGTTAAGAACCTCATAATTATTATCGTGTTTCTCATTTGGAGGAATGAGTAGGTACCGTATGCCCTCAAGGTGCTTATGGAATCCGGGGGAAATAATGTATAGTTGATGGAGGCTGGCTGTTGTTTCCTTACTATATAGCCTATGCCATTGAGTACTGTAGGTCAGCACTGAGTATTTTGAGGTACTGTAATATATTTCTTGGCACTGTTTTGTGGAATCCAGTTGCCTATAATATTATACCGACGGAACCTTCTACCCTCAGCTTATAAACACATGCTAGATTGACGCACAAGTTGTAGTTTTTTTTTTATCTCCCGTTAGATCTATATTTACCAACGCTATAAGCAAAGACTTAGTGAGATATATATTTGTTAGGGAAAAGGAAATTATAGGTGAAGATACTTACCAACCACTCACTATGTTTGGCTATAGACTCACTTTAACACAATAAAAGCATATATATATATTGAATAAACATACAGACAGAACGCCATACATAATTTTAAGAGCCTATATGAAGTTATAATTCCGCTTTCTACTCTATTGACCC
>JAWZYT010003118.1:167500-177955 GCA_034508575.1 Petrolisthes manimaculis | reverse complement strand
TTACCTTTTGTACCCTGCCCTGCCCTAATATTCTACCCTACCTTTTGCTTCCCTGTTCCTAACCTTTCCTACCCTATAATTTCCTTACCTTACCCTACCTTAACCTGACCTACCCTACCCTAACTTAACTTAACTTATTTACCCAACCCTGACCCAACCTAACCTAACTCAACCCAACCCAACCCAACCCAACCCAACCCAACCCAACCCAACCTAACCTAACCTAACCTAACCTAACCTTACCTTACCTAACCTAACCTAACCTAACCTAACCTAACCTAACCTAACCTAACCTAACCTAACCTAACCTAACCTAACCTAACCTAACCTAACCTACCCTACCCCAACCCAACCCAACCCAACCCAACCCCATACCCCACTTTCTAATATCCCCATATTCTACCCACTTTTTCCCTACTACCACCCCCCATCTCAACACAACCCCTATTTTCCTATATATACCAACCTATTTCTACCCCATTCCCCAATTCCCCAACCTCAACACAACCCCACACTCCATCCCTTACTCAATTCCCCCAATTATTCCCACTACTACAATTATCCCCCCCAACAACCCCATTTCCCCCCCAACAACCCCATTTCCCCAATTCCCCACTCCCCACTCAACCAATTTCCTAACTCAACCCCATTTCCCCACTCCCCACTCAACCCCATTTCCCCACTCGACCCCATCTCCCCACAACCCCCACACCTCACTCAACCCCATCTCCCCATAACCCCCACTCCTCACTCAACCCCATCTCCCCACTCAACCCCATTTCCCCACTCGACCCCATCTCCCCACAACCCCCACTCCTCACTCGACCCCATCTCCCCACTCAACCCCATCTCCCCACAACCCCCACTCCTCACTCAACCCCATCTCCCCACAACCCCCACTCCTCACTCAACCCCCACTCCTCACTCAACCCCATCTCCCCACAACCCCCACTCCTCACTCAACCCCATCTCCCCACTCGACCCCATCTCCCCACAACCCCCACTCCTCACTCAACCCCATCTCCCCACAACCCCCACTCCTCACTCAACCCCCACTCCTCACTCAACCCCCCATTCCCCCCAATTCCCCCGCGTAGCCTCCGGAGAACCAGATGAGCCTTCAGATGACACCAAGCTGGACCTCGGCATGGACAACTTCCCCACTAAGGAGCCAAGTATGTCCCTCCTCCTCCACCCTCCACCCACCCACCAACCAACCTACAACAACACAAACACAGAGACAGAATACACATCCCTTAACTTTAGAACACACACACACACACACACAGATACAGAAAGACAGACACAAAGATACATGCATAGCTTGAGACATGGACAACTTCCCCACTAAGGAGCTAAGTATGTCCCTCCTCCACCCTACAACAACAACAACAACAACACTCTTAACCTTAAAACGCCCAGACACACACACACACACATCTTGATACATGGACAACTTCCCCACTATAAGGAGCCAAGTATGTCCCTCCACACACACACACACACACACACACACACACACACACACACACACACACACACACACACACACACACACACACACACACACACACACACACACACACACACACACACACACACACACACACACACACACACTCCTCCACCTCAAACCTCGCCCACCTCAGCTTGTATATTTACGTTCTTAGTCTACCATCAACCAATCAACCTCAAAAGCTCACAACATAAACACAGGGAGCTTGTATTTTAATAAACCTCAAAACTTAATTAAAATACACTTAGATTAAATATAATTTTTTTTAGTGCTTTAAGTTATTCGTCTAAACCTTCAACTCTCAACCTCAAACTCTCAACCTCACAACTTAAACACATAGCCTGTCTACCCTCAACCTCAGACTTCAAACCCCTACCTAGCCTGTCTACCTTCAACCTCAGACTTCAACCCCCTACCTAGCCTGTCTACCTTCAACCCCCTACCTAGCCTGTCTACCTTCAACCTCAGACTTCAAACCCCTACCTAGCCTGTCTACCTTCAACCTCAGACTTCAAACCCCCAGCCTGTCTACCCTCAACCTCAGACTTCAAACCCCCAGCCTGTCTACCCCCAACCTCAGACTTCAAACCCCCAGCCTGTCTACCTTCAACCTCAGACTTCAAACCCCCAGCCTGTCTACCCTCAACCTCAGACTTCAAACCCCCAGCCTGTCTACCCTCAACCTCAGACTTCAAACCCCCAGCCTGTCTACCCTCAACCTCAGACTTCAAACCCCCAGCCTGTCTACCCTCAACCTCAGACTTCAAACCCCCAGCCTGTCTACCCTCAACCTCAGACTTCAAACCCCCAGCCGGCATTTTTCTTTTTTTAACGGGGTGGGGGTGGGAGGGAGTAGGGGACAGGCTTGGGATGGGGGGGGGAGTTTGGGGGGTGCGGGAATAGGTGGACAGGTTTAGGGGGGATGGTTTGAAAGTTTGTCCCCCTATTCTCGCACTCCCTAACCCCCCACAAGCCTGTCCCCCTACTCCCGCACCCCCCTAAGCCCCCCCAACATGTCCCCCCTACTCCCGCACCCCCCTAAGTAAACCTTCAGACCTAAAACTCAGACCTAAAACTCAGACCTAAAACTCAGACCTAAAACTCAGACCTAAAACTCGACTTAAAACATAAACAGAGCTGATAATTTTTAGGCTCTTAGTCCTCCTCCAACCTCGAACCTCAAGCTTAAACACACACACAGCTTGTATTTCCTTCAACCTCAAACCTCAAGCTTAAGCACACACACAGCTTGAGTTTTATTTATATATATCTATGTTTTTCCTTCAACCTTCAACCTCCATTTCTAAGTCGTCCTCCAACCTCCATTTCTAAGTCGCCCTCCAACCTCCATTTCTAAGTCGCCCTCCAACCTTCAACCTTGGCACGTCATGGGGAGGAAATATAAAACACCCACATTAAATTTAAAACAAATGCTTGAACCCCAACTTTGAGAAATAACTTGAACCTCACCCTCCAACCTCACCCTCCAACCTCACCCTCCATCCTCACCCTCCATCCTCACCCTCCAACCTCACCCTCCAACCTCACCCTCCAACCTCACCCTCTAACCTCACCCTCCAACCTCACCATCCAACCTCACCCTCCAACCTCACCCTCCAACCTCACCCTTCAACCTCACCCTCCAACCTCACCCTCCAACCTAATCCTCCAACCTCACCCTCCAACCTAATCCTCCAACCTCACCCTCCAACCTCACCCTCCAACCTAATCTTCCAACCTCACCCTCCAATCTCACCCTCCAACCTCACCCTCCAATCTCACCCTCCAATCTCACCCTCCAATCTCACCCTCCAACCTCACCCTCCAATCTCACCCTCCAACCTCACCCTCCAACCTCACCCTCCAACCCCAACCGAAAACCTCACCCTAATCACACCCTTCCACCCCACCCTAATCTCACCCCTCCCTAATCTCACCTACTCACTCACCCACCCCACCCTAATCTCACCCCACCCCACCCTAATCTCACCCCACCCCACCCTAATCTCACCCCACCCTCCCACCCACCCACTCTAATCTCACCCACCCCACCCCACCCTCCCACCCACCCCACCCTAATCTCACCCACCCATTCTCCATAATTATGTACTATAATAAAAACAAACTATTTTCAGTGACTTTACAAAATATTTTTCTCTATATATATTAATTACAATTTAAAAAAAATCCTATCCTTTATTTCCCACTTTTTTTTTTAATGGATACGTGATGTTGTATGTGTGTTTTTTGTGTTTTAAAATAATTTTGGTATATTTTGGAAAACTTGTGATTCCTCCAAAATATACCAGAAGACAAAAATATTATTCCCCCCAAAAGAGGGTAATTCTTTTGTGTTAACATTGGAGTGCGTTGATTCCTCCAAAGTATGCCAGGAAACAGCAGAAGCCTCCCATTTTTTTCATACATGATCACAGGTTTCCTAACTTGTATGCTCGTGTTTATAATAATAATAATAATAATAACAATAATAATAACAATAATAATAACAATAATAATAACAATAATAATAACAATAATAATAATAATAATGATAATAATAATAAAAATAATAATAACAATAAAAATAATAATAACAATAAAAATAATAATAAAAATAACAATAATAATAACAATAATAATAACAATAATAATAAAAAAATAAAAAAATAAAAATAATAATAATAATAATAGTAATAATAAAAACAATAATAAAAACAATAATAATAATAACAATAATAATAATAATAATAATAATAATACTGCCTCTTCTTTCTCTTTCCTGTCTATTTTTCCCACTTTTATTATAATTCTCTTGTATGGCATTTTTTTTAACTAACTTTATCTCAACGTTTGTATGTGATTATAATAAATAAATTTTGACCCATTTTCCATCTTTGCAAGTGATTCTGGTTTATATTCATTTATTTCTTATTTTATTATTATTATTGTCATTATTATTATTATTATTATTGTTATTATTATTATTGTTATTATTATTGTTATTATTATTATTATTATTATTATTATTATTATTGTTATTATTATTGTTATTATTATTATTGTTATTATTATTATTATTATGTTTACTGTTATTAATATTATCATTATCGTTCTCACTATTAATATTATTGTTTTATTTATTATTATTACATTTACTGTCATAATGCAAAAATAAAAATTAATATGACATGATTTTATCAATATTTTATTTATTTAATTTCTTACTACAGATTATATAAAATTATTCCTAAGTAGTTTATAATCCTATTTTTCATTTTATTATTATTATTAAGGACCCTGTGATTGTGTATTATGGAAAATTGGAGGCTTCTGATTCCTCCTGACTATGCCACGAAACACACAAACTCCTATATACAGTAGATTTATAGGTGTGTGTGTGTGTGTGTGTGTGTGTGTTGTGTTTGTGTGTGTGTGTGTGTGTGTGTGTGTGTGTGTGTGTGTGTGTGTGTGTGTGTGTGTGTGTGTGTGTGTGTGTGTGTGTGTGTGTGTGTGTGTGTGTGTGTGTGTGTGTGTGTGTGTGTGTGTGTGTGTGTGTGTGTGTGTGTGTGTGTGTGTGTGTGTGTGTGTGTGTGTGTGTGTGTGTGTGTGTGTGTGTGTGTGTGTGTGTGTGTGTGTGTGTGTGTGTGTGTGTGTGTGTGTGTGTGTGTGTGTGTGTGTGTGTGTGTGTGTGTGTGTGTGTGTGTGTGTGTGTGTGTGTGTGTGTGTGTGTGTGTGTGTGTGTGTGTGTGTGTGTGTGTGTGTGTGTGTGTGTGTGTGTGTGTGTGTGTGTGTGTGTGTGTGTGTGTGTGTGTGTGTGTGTGTGTGTGTGTGTGTGTGTGTGTGTGTGTGTGTGTGTGTGTGTGTGTGTGTGTGTGTGTGTGTGTGTGTGTGTGTGTGTGTGTGTGTGTGTGTGTGTGTGTGTGTGTGTGTGTGTGTGTGTGTGTGTGTGTGTGTGTGTGTGTGTGTGTGTGTGTGTGTGTGTGTGTGTGTGTGTGTGTGTGTGTGTGTGTGTGTGTGTGTGTGTGTGTGTGTGTGTGTGTGTGTGTGTGTGTGTGTGTGTGTGTGTGTGTGTGTGTGTGTGTGTGTGTGTGTGTGTGTGTGTGTGTGTGTGTGTGTGTGTGTGTGTGTGTGTGTGTGTGTGTGTGTGTGTGTGTGTGTGTGTGTGTGTGTGTGTGTGTGTGTGTGTGTGTGTGTGTGTGTGTGTGTGTGTGTGTGTGTGTGTGTGTGTGTGTGTGTGTGTGTGTGTGTGTGTGTGTGTGTGTGTGTGTGTGTGTGTGTGTGTGTGTGTGTGTGTGTGTGTGTGTGTGTGTGTGTGTGTGTGTGTGTGTGTGTGTGTGTGTGTGTGTGTGTGTGTGTGTGTGTGTGTGTGTGTGTGTGTGTGTGTGTGTGTGTGTGTGTGTGTGTGTGTGTGTGTGTGTGTGTGTGTGTGTGTGTGTGTGTGTGTGTGTGTGTGTGTGTGTGTGTGTGTGTGTGTGTGTGTGTGTGTGTGTGTGTGTGTGTGTGTGTGTGTGTGTGTGTGTGTGTGTGTGTGTGTGTGTGTGTGTGTGTGTGTGTGTGTGTGTGTGTGTGTGTGTGTGTGTGTGTGTGTGTGTGTGTGTGTGTGTGTGTGTGTGTGTGTGTGTGTGTGTGTGTGTGTGTGTGTGTGTGTGTGTGTGTGTGTGTGTGTGTGTGTGTGTGTGTGTGTGTGTGTGTGTGTGTGTGTGTGTGTGTGTGTGTGTGTGTGTGTGTGTGTGTGTGTGTGTGTGTGTGTGTGTGTGTGTGTGTGTGTGTGTGTGTGTGTGTGTGTGTGTGTGTGTGTGTGTGTGTGTGTGTGTGTGTGTGTGTGTGTGTGTGTGTGTGTGTGTGTGTGTGTGTGTGTGTGTGTGTGTGTGTGTGTGTGTGTGTGTGTGTGTGTGTGTGTGTGTGTGTGTGTGTGTGTGTGTGTGTGTGTGTGTGTGTGTGTGTGTGTGTGTGTGTGTGTGTGTGTGTGTGTGTGTGTGTGTGTGTGTGTGTGTGTGTGTGTGTGTGTGTGTGTGTGTGTGTGTGTGTGTGTGTGTGTGTGTGTGTGTGTGTGTGTGTGTGTGTGTGTGTGTGTGTGTGTGTGTGTGTGTGTGTGTGTGTGTGTGTGTGTGTGTGTGTGTGTGTGTGTGTGTGTGTGTGTGTGTGTGTGTGTGTGTGTGTGTGTGTGTGTGTGTGTGTGTGTGTGTGTGTGTGTGTGTGTGTGTGTGTGTGTGTGTGTGTGTGTGTGTGTGTGTGTGTGTGTGTGTGTGTGTGTGTGTGTGTGTGTGTGTGTGTGTGTGTGTGTGTGTGTGTGTGTGTGTGTGTGTGTGTGTGTGTGTGTGTGTGTGTGTGTGTGTGTGTGTGTGTGTGTGTGTGTGTGTGTGTGTGTGTGTGTGTGTGTGTGTGTGTGTGTGTGTGTGTGTGTGTGTGTGTGTGTGTGTGTGTGTGTGTGTGTGTGTGTGTGTGTGTGTGTGTGTGTGTGTGTGTGTGTGTGTGTGTGTGTGTGTGTGTGTGTGTGTGTGTGTGTGTGTGTGTGTGTGTGTGTGTGTGTGTGTGTGTGTGTGTGTGTGTGTGTGTGTGTGTGTGTGTGTGTGTGTGTGTGTGTGTGTGTGTGTGTGTGTGTGTGTGTGTGTGTGTGTGTGTGTGTGTGTGTGTGTGTGTGTGTGTGTGTGTGTGTGTGTGTGTGTGTGTGTGTGTGTGTGTGTGTGTGTGTGTGTGTGTGTGTGTGTGTGTGTGTGTGTGTGTGTGTGTGTGTGTGTGTGTGTGTGTGTGTGTGTGTGTGTGTGTGTGTGTGTGTGTGTGTGTGTGTGTGTGTGTGTGTGTGTGTGTGTGTGTGTGTGTGTGTGTGTGTGTGTGTGTGTGTGTGTGTGTGTGTGTGTGTGTGTGTGTGTGTGTGTGTGTGTGTGTGTGTGTGTGTGTGTGTGTGTGTGTGTGTGTGTGTGTGTGTGTGTGTGTGTGTGTGTGTGTGTGTGTGTGTGTGTGTGTGTGTGTGTGTGTGTGTGTGTGTGTGTGTGTGTGTGTGTGTGTGTGTGTGTGTGTGTGTGTGTGTGTGTGTGTGTGTGTGTGTGTGTGTGTGTGTGTGTGTGTGTGTGTGTGTGTGTGTGTGTGTGTGTGTGTGTGTGTGTGTGTGTGTGTGTGTGTGTGTTTCGTGGCAATATTTGAAGGACTCATTTACCTCCAATTTTCAGACTACAGGTTTCCAAAATTCACTTTCTTTTATAATTAATTTAAAATATGATATAATATTTTTGTGTCTTGTTGTATATTTTGTAAATATTATATATATATATACTTTTACTATTTCTTTCATATTTTCTATGTATGTGTATTTATAACTATATCCCTTTTCATAATACTGAATGTACAGTTGTATACCATAGTCCCTTGCCCACTTGAGTTGATTGGTTGTGTGTGTGTGTGTGTGTGAGAGAGAGGGAGAGGGAGAGGGAGAGATTCTGTTTGTATGTGTGTGTGAGAAAGAGAGAGATTCTGTTTGTGTGTGTGAGAGAGAGTAGATTCAGATTGTGTTTGTGTGTGTGTGTGTGTGTGTGTATGTATGTATGTATGTATGTATGTATGTATGTATGTATGTATGTATGTATGTACAGTCGTGGTCAATAATAATCATCCACATATGGGTAGCTCAAACAATTTGTTGTCTAATGTTTTCACGTTCACATATGATGTTATTGTTTTAAGTAGTGTGTAGCTGCTTGTATTGAATTAAAAGATGGTAGTTAACCTATTTATTGAAAAGTTTATCCTCTATAGAACAGAGGGAAGCTGTCAAACTCTTACGTGAGTTGCCCCTATATGGATGATTATATATAACCACGACTGTATGTATGTATGTATGTATGTATGTATAGCCTCGACTTAGGTGGGTTCGAGATTGTAGTTATGTATATATATATATATATATATATATATATATATATATATATATATATATATATATATATATATATATATATATATATATATGTGTTATTTCTTCCTTCCCAGTGTTGATAAATATAAACATTTTAAATATATATAAATTTATATGTATGTATGTTTATCAATATATTTTTCCTAGTTAAATTGTGCCTGCCCCCTACCCCCCACACTCCACCCCCCCTCTACTACCCACTTACCCCCTCCACATACACCCCAACATACCCCAAATTTCACCATTATAAACCCCCCCTAATTACCCCCCAACACCCCCCCCCACCAATAATTATCACCTACCATGTATATTTATTTCTGTTTTCTCTCTCTCTTCCCCCACCCCCACCACTCCCGCACCCCCCTACAGCTGCCTCCGGTTCCCGTCTACCCCCCTCGCTACCCTTTGGAGCCTCTTTTATTGTTATAGGTACACCCCCACCCCCCACCCCCCCTACCTATCACCCCACCCACCTCCACCCCAATCGCATGTACAGTATTTTGAATGTAATAGAATAGATTGTAGTCTGAATCTATCTTTCTTTCCCACTCATTCCCTACCTCTCTCATTCTCTCTCTCCCTCACTTCCCTACCTCTCTCATTTTATCTCTCTCTCCCTCACTTTCCCGTAGGTGGGTATTGCCTATAGTAATGTGGGCAATACTTACAGGGTTTTGGCACCCCTTCGGCCCCAGCCACTAGCTTTCAGTTCTTCATCTGTCCCTCTTTTCTTTTTATCACCTTTTTCTGGCGCTATACCACCTCCATGTTGACAACTCTGATATCCAGCAATAACAAAAAAAATGCCCTCACTTTTAAGCTCCGGCCTAAGCCGAGAGCTCTAGGTTTTATCGGTAATTATTGTTCTTCTTCTTCTTGGGGCGACCACTTCTTAAAAGGGGTTCAACTGACTCACTAACTCACTTTTACTCACTCACTCACTCTCTTCTTCCCATCCATTTTCTTTTACCGACATTGAATCATTTATCCGAGGGGTTCACCCTCAATAAAAAGGGTTCATTTTCAAAATTTCAATATAACCATATGAATACGAAAATCCAGATAAAACATAATTAATATTTTGAGACCTTTACATATGGATATTTTATTATTTCACTTGAATCATTAAGAGCCGGAGCTTTTGAAGGATTTTCCTTCATGTTCTTGTTTATTCACTTTCTCTTTTCTGTCTCTCTTTTATCTCCCTCATTCTCTTCTTTTCTCTCCCTCTCCCTCCATTTCCTTCTCCCTCCCCCTCCCCCTCCCCCTCCCCCTCTCCCTCCCTCTCCCCCTCCCCCTACAGTTGCATGTTTTTAGTCTAGTGTAAATTGTTTGCATTCTATCCCCTCTCATTTCCTCTCCTTCCCTTCCCTTCCCTTCCCTTCCCCTCCCTTCCCTTCCCTTCCCTCTTCTTCCCTTCCCTTCCCTCTTCTTCCCTTCCCTTCCCTCTTCTTCCCTTCCCTTCCCTCTTCCCTTTCCTTCCCTTCCCTCTTCTCACTTCACCCTCCCTTCCTTCACCCCCCCTTCCACACCCTCTCTTTTCCCTCTCACCCCCCCCCCCCTCTCCTCTCCTCTCCTCTCACTACCTCTCAAATGCATGATGTATAATTTATGACCAAATTATATATATATATATATATGTGTGTGTGTATGCATGTTCTATCTTGACACACTTGCATGGTTCAATATATAAATAAAAAACATATATTGATAGATAAATAGATAGATAAATAGATAGATATATAAAACCACTACTGCATGTGTATATATTTTGTATTGATATATATATATATCCCTATTGTATGTATGTATGTATGTATTTATTTTTATATCCACTACACACACATACACACAAAACAAATACAACCAACACACACACACAAACACACACACAAGCTTCCAATTTTCATACACAATCTCATTTAAATGTTTTTTTTTATTTTATGTATATAATTTTATTTCTTTTAGCCTCGGCATGTATATACTGTATGTGTGTGTGTGTGTGTGTGTGTGTGTGTGTGTGTGTGTG
>JAWZYT010003118.1:162500-165000 GCA_034508575.1 Petrolisthes manimaculis | reverse complement strand
ATTTGTTGTTGTTGTTGTTTTATATATATGATGTAATTACTATGTACAGTCATAGCCATAATAATGTATCTAGGTGTTGTTGTTGTTTGTTGTTGTTGTTGACGGTAGGATTATCTGACATACATACACATACATACATACACATACATACATACATACATACATACACATACATACACATACATACATACATACACATACATACATACATACACATACATACATACATACATACACATACATACATACATACATACATACACATACATACATACATACATACATACATACATACATACATAGCATACTTATACACACACACACACACACACAAACAAGAGCTTATTTAATACCCCATGGATACTTATTATTACTCTTGACTGTACATGCATCGTGTGTATGTATGTGTGTGTGTATGTATGTATGTATGTATGTATGTATGTGTTGCTATAGTAGAGATTAATTATATAGTAAGTGTTTTAGTTATTGATAAATATTCATAAGTTATTTATATTAATTATTTATATTGATAAGTTATTAATAATAATTGAATACAATAAAAATAATAATAATAATAAAAATAATAAAAATAACAATAATAATAATAACAATAATAATAATAACAGTAATAATAATAAAAATAATAATAATAATAATAATAACACTAATAATAATAATAATAATAATAATAATAATAATAATAATGGAAAAATATAAAAATAGATGATATTTATTTTCTATGAAAATCACACTGGTACCATTTTCCTTCGTCCTCAGGGTTTGTATGTACCTTTCCTCCATCTTTATTTATGTGTATCCCTGCCCTGTGATACCTCAGTGCTAGCTGGAGGTTGAAGGAACACATTATATCACCGTTCTTCAACTAGAAATGGATTAAAATGTACCCTATCACCAACCAGAAATTAATTTAAATGTACCCTACTCTCCCCTCCCCCCTCCCACCCCCCCAATCCCCCCAACCCCCTCCCACCCCCCCAATCCCCCCAACCAATAAAAATATATATATATCCCTTAGCTTGAGATCAGAGGACGAAGGAAAATGTACAGTTGGACACATGAATGGTTGGTAAAGCCCAGGTGAAAGATACTTGTGTCCCATTTGAGTAACCATTGTGTGTCTATTATCAGGTACTTGCTTGTTTTTTATTACCATCCTCAATACTGACTTCTGTCCCTCATGTCTCCTATTTGGCACTAAGGAACACACACACACACCATACACACATATACACACACACACATATACACACACACACACACACACATACACACACACACACACACACACACACACACACACACCACACACACACATACACCATACACACACACACACCACACACACACACACACCACACACACACACACACACACACCACACACACACACACACCACACACACACACACTCCATCCTCAATACTAACTTCTGCCCCTGATGTCTCCTATTTGGCACTAATTAAGGAACTTGATATTGGGAGAAATTGACCATCTTTCACTTGGGGCTGTACCACCTATTCATGTGTCTAACTGTACATACTTGTGTGATGAATGAAGAAATGAATGAAGCTGCTTTTTTGGTCTAACGTGAATCAAATCAACAGAGCAAAATTTTATTAAACTTATTCTTTTCCGTGTATATTAAAAATGTTACTTATACATACCTTCTCCCTCCCTCTCCCCCCTTTCTCCTTTTCTCTCTCTCCCCTCCCTCCCTACCCCTACACATACCCTACCCCCATCCACTCCAACCCCACACAACACACTCCCTTCCCCTCTCCAACCCAACCCTACACACACTCCACTCCCCTATCCCCCACACTCCTCTCCCCTACCCCCCACACTCCTCTCCCCTCCCATACCCCTCCACCACTCCCCTTACACACACACACCCCCTCCCATCCCATACCCCTCCACCACTCCCCTCCACCTCAAAACCCATACAGAATGCGACCGTAAAATTGTAAGCAGCGAGAACGGACTAGGGGAAGGAAAATTCGAGGCTCCTGAATTAGATAACCCTGAGGGACACGGACGCCAATGTTTATATACGTTTGTGGCTGGACAGGGAGAAAGGGTACAGATCTCATTCAGTCGATTCAGTCTTAGAGGAACACCGCCAGAGTAAGTGATTTTTATTGTTGTTATTATTATTTTTATTTTTCGTGTTGTTTGTGATTTTTTTTTATTGTTATTTTCTTTTTCTTGTTTGTTTGTTTGTTTGTAAATTTATTGATGTTGTTGTTGTTGTTGTTTTGTGAATTTATTTGTTATTGTTATTATTTTAATTTTATTTTTGTTTGTGCATTTGTTGTTGTTGTTTTGTGAATTTGTGTTATTATTTTTATAATTTTGGTTTGTGCATTTGTTGTTGTTGTTGTTGTTTTGTGAATTTATGTGTTGTTATTATTTTTATTTTGTTTTGTTTGTGCATTTGTTGTTGTTGTTGTTTTGTGAATTTATGTGTTATTATTTTTGTT
>JAWZYT010003118.1:150000-157500 GCA_034508575.1 Petrolisthes manimaculis | reverse complement strand
TCTCATTCTCCTTCCTTCATTATTCCTTCCTTCTTCTTTCTTTCTCTCGTCATTCTCCTTCCTTCTTCTTTCTTTCTGTCTTCTTTCTTGTCATTTTCCTTTCTTTCTTTCTCTCTTGTAATTCTCCTTCCTTCTTTCTTTCTCTCTTGTAATTCTCCTTCCTTCTTTCTTTCTCTCTTGTCATTCTCCTTTCTTCTTCCTTATTGATATTGATTCTCTCTCTACTTCCTACCTCTCTTTACTCACCATCTTTGCTCTCTTTCTCACCTTCCTCTTCTTCCATCTCTCTCTTTCTCTCTCTTCTTCCCTCTCTCTCTCTCTCTTCTTACATTTTCGCTCTCTCTCATCTTTCCTCTCCCTCTTCCAATATCTCTCTCTCTCTCTCTCTGTCTCTGTCTCTGTCTCTGTCTCTGTCTCTGTCTCTGTCTCTGTCTCTCTCTCTCTCTCTCTCTCTCTCTCTCTCTCTCTCTCTCTCTCTCTCTCTCTCTCTCTCTCTCTCTCTCTCTCTCTCTCAATGATGATAATAATAATGAAAAATAACCATGATAATATTTCTGTTCTAACCTATATACCTAGAAGATATAAAAGAAAAAAAAAAACATATGTAATCTTTCCCAAATATCATCACCAGACAAATAAATATATGCATAATAATTTTTAAGGGAAGAAAAAAAAATGGTTATATATTTTTTTGTTTTATCTGTTTTTTTTTTTTTTGGGGGGGGGTTGGGGGGGGGGTAAATTAGGGGGCAATGAATCCTCCATATCATGTCACCCTGGTTTAGTTTGGAGGATTCTGTAGGACCCTATATAAAGGAACCCTGTGTCTGTGTGTGTGTACTGGTGGAGGCTTCTGATTCCTCCTCACAATGCCACGAAATCCATATTGGTGTGTGTGTGTGTGTGTGTGTGTGTGGGTGGGTGTTTATGTGGTGTGTGTGGGTGTGTATGTGGTGTGCGTGGGTGTCTGTGTGTGTGGGTGTGTATGTGGGTGTATATATATGTATGTGTGTGTGTGTGTGAATGTATATGTATGTATGTGTGTGTGTGTATGTGAATATGTATGTGTGTGTGTGTGTTTTGGTGTTTCGTGGCAATATTTGAAGGACTCATTTACCTCCAATTTTTGTCTGTCCTTACTAACAACATCACACACAGGGTTCACTAATTAATTTGATCCAACCCGTGTTGTTTATTATTATTATTATTGTGTAAAGGTGACACAGGTGAACGGACAGGTGGTGGTTGTTGTTGTTGTTGTTGTTAATTAATCAAAGACAGGTATTATTGTTGACCGACCTGTACTCTTGCCTCCCTCCCTCCCTCCTTCCCTCCCTCTACCTCCCTCCCTCTCTCTCCATTCTCCCCCCCTTCCCTCCCTCTCTCTCCCTCCCTTCCACTTCCCCCTTCACTCCCCCAAACTTCTCCCCCTTCCCTCCCTCTATATCCATTCTCCCTCTCCCTCTCTCCCTCTCTCCCTCCATTCTCTCTCTCTCCCTCCATTCTCCCTCTCCCTCCATTCTCCCTCTCTCCCTCCCTCTCTTCCCCCCTCTCCCCCAAACTTCTCCCCACTCCACCTCCCCCAAACTTCTTCCCCTTCCACCCCCTCTCCCTCCATTCTCCCCCCCCCAACCTCCATTCTCCACCTTCCATTTCCACCCCCTCTACCTCCATTCTCACCCCCCCTTCTACCCCCTCTCCCACAAACTGCTCCTCCACTTCCCACTCCCTCCTCCAACCCCCTACTCCTCCTACCACATCCCCACTCCCACATCCCCACTCTCCCTCCTCCCCACTCCCACATCCCCACTCTCCCCTACCACATCCCCACTCTCCCTTACCACCTTCCTCCCTCCTCCACCTTTCCTCCCTCCTCCACCTTTCCTCCCTCCTCCACCTTTCCTCCCTCCACTTCTCCATCACCACCACCACTAGCGGATCCACTCTGGGACTGACCCCGGCGTGAGTACGAAAGGCATTGTTTACATTCTTTCCTCCTCCTTCCTAAAAAAAAAAACCCTGTGTAACAACTCCTCAACGGGGCCACAAAACAGTCACTCACTCACTCAGTCAGGGAGTCAGAAAGTCGATTAGTTAGTTGGTTAGTTAGTTAGTTAGTTAGTTAATGAGTTAGTTAGTCAGAAAGTTAGTTAGTTAGTAATTCAGAAAGTTAGTTAGTTAGTCAGTCAGAATGTTAGTTAGTTAGTTAGTTAGTCAGAAAGTTAGTTAGTTAGTCAGTCAGTCAGTTATGTATTTATTTAGTTAGAAAGTTAGTTAATGAGTTAGTCAGAAAGCCAAAATGTTAGTTTGTTAGTTAGTCAGTTAATGAGTTAGTTAGTAAGTCAGAAAGTTAGTTAGTTAGTTAGTTAGTCACACGAGCACTCCACTCTACCTCCTCGTCCTCCAAACCTCGTCCTCCAACCCTCGTCCTCCAAACCTCGTCCTTCAACACTCGTCCTCCAACACTCGTCCTCCAACCCACGTCCTCCAAACCTCGTCCTCCAAACCTCGTCCTCCAAACCTCGTCCTCCAACACTCGTCCTCCAAACCTCGTCCTCCAACACTCGTCCTCCATCTTCCTGTGTGTGTGTGTGTGTGTGTTCGTGTGATAAGCAGTGCAGTAATCATTCTATATAAAATGATTAAATTTATCATAAATATATATATAATAATAATATATCCTTTTAATACAATTTCAGTAGTAAATCATTTATATATTCAGGAGGTCTTTGATTATAAGATGTTAAATTTATCGTATATATAATTTTAACAGTTTCAATAAGGTCTTTGATTATAAGATGTTAAATTTATCATATATATTTATCCTTTTAAGATAGGTACAGTAGTAAATCACTTATTAGTCTATAATGGTAATGAATAATATAAGTCTGGGAAAACATTATTTTTTTTTTAAACACCAAACCCGCTAAAATATACAATCCTATCAGTATTATTATTATTATTGTTATTGTTATTGTCATTATTGTTATTATTGTTATTATTATTGCCTGTTTAATGTTTATATATATTTTTTCTTGATTGTCTTTAAAAATTCATACTATTTAATTATATTTTTAATTAAACCTGTGTGTGATGTAGTCAGAAAATTGGAGGTAAATGAGTCCTTCAAATATTGCCACGAAACACACACACACATATATATATATATATATATACACACACACACACACACATATATATATATATATATATATATATATATATATATATATATATATATATATATATATATATTATATATATATACACACACACACACATATATACACACACACACACACACACATATATACACACACACACACACACATATACACACACACACACACACACCACTCTGTTACAAATTGGGAGTCTGTTGTTTCGTGGCATACTTTGGAGGCATCAATATTAAAAATAATAATAATAATAATAATAATAATAATAATAATAATACTGAAATAATACTAATACTGATTCTAAACTTTATTTTATATATATATATATTTTTTTGTTTTTACTATTTTGCATAATAAATTATACATTATGATAAATATATTTTGTATATAAACTATCCTTATAATATCCATCTGAATATCATCCCTTACCCCTCCATCCCCCCCCCCCCTGTCCTTTATATTACTCCCCTCACTCCTCCCCTTCCCTTCCCCCCTTCCCTCACTTTAGATCATTCCCCCATTCCCCTCCCCTTTAGATTATTCCCCCATTCCCCTCCCCTCACCCCTCCCATCCCTTCCCCTCACCCTCCCCCTTCCCCTCACCCCTCCCTCTTCCCCTCTCACATTCCCCTCATTCCCCTCCCCATCCCCTCATCCCCCCTTCCTTTTAGATTACCCCCCCCTCCCCCCACCACCAACCCCAATTAGATCACAGCAAAAATCTAATTTATATATATATTTATTTATTTATTTATAATTATTTCCCAATTCGTACTGTGTATATATATATATATATATATTTTTTTATTGTTACTTTTTAGCATCATTCATACATACATACATACATATATATATATATAAATATAAATAAAAAATCTGTGTATTGTCCACATTTCATATATTTTTGTATTTTTACCTGATATGTTTGTTCAATTTTGACTTTAATAAAAAAAATCTGAAATAGAAGAGATAGAAGTGAACGAATGATAATAAAACCCATTGTTATTGTTGTTGTTGTTATTATTATGTGTTGTTGTTGTTGTTGTTGTTGTGTAGTCATCGAAGAGGTCATCGTTATTTATATAAAAAAATACAGACCGTGAATTATCGTAGTTGAGGTTCCAAAATCTGATGTACGATGATTTCACTACCACAAGTCATCGTTATTATAAAAAAATAAACCATGAATTATCGTACATGAGGTTCCAAAATCTGATGTACGATGACTTCACAAACACAAGTCATCATTTATATAGGGTGTCCCTCGACTTTCCTTTCCCGCTTTGTCAAATGAAAGTAGATGTATTTATAAGATTAAAATATTCTATAAACATATTTCTTCTGAGATATTGTTTGGCAGTTATATTGAAATTAAAGATGTATGTATAAGGGGAGGGAGGTAATGGTGTGGAGGTTGTTACTCAGTGTTGCCATATACTAGGTTGTTATTTTTGGGTACTTATCGTTTTCTTTCTTATTACTTCCTTCACAATTCTGCCATATTATAGTATCATAGTTTTTATAACAATAAATCGAACTACAACAAATACATAACGACCGTTTAAATAAGAAAGATGATGATAAATACCCAAAAATAACAACCTAGTATATGGCAACACTGAGTACAACCGCCACCATTACCTCGCTCCTTCCCTTATACACACATTTTTAATTTCAACATAACTGCCAAACAACATCTCAGAAGAGGTATATTTATAGAATATTTTAATCTTAGAAATACATCTACTTTAATTTGACAAAGCGGGGAAGAAAAGTTGAGGGACACCCTGTTGTATAATAAATAAACCATGAATTATCGTTCCGAAATGTCATGTACGATGTCATTATGATGCCTGCCAGATGTACGATGACTACACCAACACAACATAGTCATTGTATTAATTTAGTAGTGTTGCCAGCTAGAAAATTAGTCTTAGAAATGTTGCCAGCTCGGTAAATATAGTAGCAGTGCTGCCAGCTAGGTAATTATAGTTTTAGTAGTGTTGCCAGCTTGGTAATTATAGTAGCAATGTTGCCAGCTAGGTAATTATAGTTTTAGTAGTGTTGCCAGCTCGGTATTTATAGTAGAAGTGTTGCCAGCTTGGTAATTATAGTAGTAGAAGTATTGCCAGCTAGGTAATTAAAGCACTAGTGTTGCCAACTAGGTATTATTAATAACAGTAGTTTGTTGACATAGTTGCAGTGTTGCCAGATAAGTATATACATTAATACAATGTTGCATGCTGGTTTGTTTGTGTGTGTGCATGGTGTTACATTGGTAATATTGCATGTATTAAAATTACCACTTAATAAATTCACACTTTAAATATTTTTCTATCTATATATATAAATCCTAAGCACATCTTTTATATAAACTTAACCTGCATCCAATTTTTATAGTATAATAATAATGATAATATAAATAATATTGAATTATGTATGTGTGTATATATATGTGTGTTTATTTAACTAACCAATGTGTATGATCATAAATTTCTCCCTCTCAGTTGTATATATATATATTGGTTATGTGTATATGTTAATATCTTTTATACACACACACACACACATCCATCTATACCCCTCCATACTCACTCCCTCTATCTCTCTCTCACACACACACACAGACACATCTATACCACTCCACACTCGCTCTCTCTCTCTCTCTATATATATATATATATATATGGTGTCCCTCGACTTTTCTTTCCCGCTTTGTCAAATGAAAGTAGATGTATTTCTAAGATAAAAATGTTCTATAAACATACCTCTTCTAAGATTTTGTTTGGTTGTAATGTTAAAATTAAAAATATGTGGACAAAGGAAGGAGGGAGTTGAAAGGCAATGTTACACCATCATAGTTTTTATAACAATAACTTGATGAACTACAACTAATACATTACCTACCAACTCCCTCCTCCCCTTGTCCATGCATTTTTAATTTCAACATTACCACCAAACAAGATCTCAGAAGAGGTATGTTAATAGAATATTTTTATCTTAGAAATAAACCTACTTTCATTTGACAAAGCGGGAAAGAAAAGTCGAGGCACACCATATATATATACCCTCACACACACACAGACACACACATATACTCTTCCACACACTCACACACACACACACACTCTCTTTCATTATTAACCCCCTTCCTCTCCCACACACACAATCAGATGTAACCACGAGTACATGGACATCTACACCGAAGTCAAAGACCCGACCAACTTAGATTTGGTCAACTCTCCGTTCGGTGGTCGGTACTGTGGAGGAATCTCACCTCGACATCGGGTCTCTCTCTACTCCACTGTGGTCATTAGTTTCTATACGGACCTCTCCAATACTTCGACCAATCTCTTCCTCGGATCTTACAAATTCATCAATGCTTGTGAGTATTTGTAAAGTTTATGAAGGTGAGCGTAGAAATGTTAACAGTTATATGATGTGGCCTGTTCCTAATTAGTGTGTGTGTGTGTGTGGTGGAGAGAGAGAGAGAGAGAGAGAGAGAGAGAGAGAGAGAGAGAGAGAGTGTGTGTGTGTGTGTGTGTTTGTTTTTATACTTACAAGTTCATCAATGCTTGTGAGTATTTGAGGGAGGGAGAGAGAGAGAGAGAGAGAGAGAGAGAGAGAGAGAGAGAGTGTGTTTGTGTGTGTGTGAGGGAGAGGAAGAGGGTGGGGGGAAAGGGAAAGTTGATTGGTGTGTATGTGTGTGTGTGAGGGAGAGGGGGGGGAAGTTGATTGGTGTGTGTGTATTCTTTTGTATTCCCATGTATTCCTTAACATTATTTAGTATTCTTTTGTATTCCCATTGTATTCCTTTCTATTATTTAGTATTCTTTTGTATTCTCATGTATTCCTTTACATTCTTTTATATTCCTTTGTATTAATTTGCATTTCTTTTCCATTCCTTTGTATTAATTTGCATTATTTTATATTCTTTTGTATTCATAAGTATTTATTTTGTATTCCTTAACATTATTTAGTATTATTTTGTATTCATTAGTATTTATTTTGTATTCCTTAACATTATTTAGTATTATTTTGTATTCATTAGTATTTATTTTGTATTCCTTAACATTATTTAGTATTATTTTGTATTCATTAGTATTTATTTTGTATTCCTTAACATTATTTAGTATTATTTTGTATTCATTAGTATTTATTTTGTATTCCTTAACATTATTTAGTACAGTATTCCCATTGTATTAATTTTGTATTCCCATTATATTCCCTTTGTATTAATTTTGTATTCCCATTATATTCCCATTGTATTCCCTTTGTATTCATATTGTATTCTTCCCCTGACTAGCCCGATACACGGTGG
>JAWZYT010003118.1:80000-147500 GCA_034508575.1 Petrolisthes manimaculis | reverse complement strand
TGTGGGAGTAAGGGACAGGCTTGGGGGTGGGTTAGAGGGGTGCGGGAATAGGGGGACAGGCTTCTACCCCCCCCAAGCCTGTCCCCCTATTCCTGCACCCCCCAGTCCCCCCCCCCCCCAAGCCTGTCCCCTACTCCCACACCCCTTTAATACAACAAACTCTGTATCCATATCCACAAAATTGTCAAGTTCTAGGAGTTCCATTATTACCATAGTTTCAAAATGGAGTCATCAAATTCGTCCAATAATTCACTCAGGAGTCATTTACACGATTTAGTTTCTTTGGTTCAGATATTCGTAGTTCAGTACTTTCTTTTTTTTCATATTTTAATTAACTTCCCCCTCTCTCCTCCCACACACACACACACACACACACACACCTATTTGACATCCTTATACACACACACACACACCTATTTGACATCCTCACACACACACCTTTTCACACACACACACCTTTTCACACACACACACACACACCTTTTTAACATCCTTACACACACACCTTTTCACACACACACACACACACACACCTTTTTAACATCCTTACACACACACCTTTTCACACACACACACACCTTTTTAACATCCTTACACACACACACACATCTTTTCACACACACACACACACCTATTTGACATCCTCACACACACACCTTTTCACACACACACACCTTTTCACACACACACACACCTTTTCAAACACACACACACACACACCTTTTTAACATCCTTACACACACACACACAAGCAGCTGTTCGGATGGGTATCTGAGAATATACCTCAAGGGTCAGGAGATGGAGAACGCCTACGACTCGCCCGACCACGAGGTGTGCGGAAAAACTCGCCCCCTGCCCGTGGTGTCGGCCGGGCCAAGGCTGGTCATGGTGTTCAGCTCTGGGAAGTATCAAGGTGGAAGGTTCAAGGCTAATTACAAGTTTGAAACAGGTGAGGTGCCATGTGTGTGTGTGTGTGTGTGTGTGTGTGAGAGAGAGAGAAAGAGAAAGAGAGGGAGGAAGGTACAGTGCAAATATGAAACATGTATGTGCATTTAATTTTTATCATAAGTCACAAAAAATCCACATAATAATCAATCGCCCACATTAAAAAAAATGACTGTGCCTTTCAGAATACAAGATACCCGGCACCCCCGCCCCCGACGGCAAATGCATCTTCACCTACTTCAGCTCAAGTCGTAAGAAGGGTTTTTTCAACTCGCCGCGGCACCCTGCCAACTACCCGTCCAATACCACCTGTGAGTTTACCTTCGTTGCCAACCCGGATGAGCAGGTTCGGTTGGCGTTCTCCACCTTTGAACTGAGGAGTGACAAGAATAATCTAACTTATGGGTGAGTGAATATATGAATAATCTGACTTATGGGTGAGTGAATATTTGAATAATCTTACTTATGGGTGAGTGAATATTTGAATAATCTAACTTATGGGTGAGTGAATATTTGAATAATCTGACTTATGGGTGAGTGAATATATGAATAATCTAACTTATGGGTGAGTGGAAATATATTTTGATTAATTAATAAATACTGTACGTACAGAGATGTTGAAATTGTAATTATCAAGATAAATTTAAGTGTTTTTTGTAGTAAATGAAATTCAACTTCCATTTTATGTCCACAGAATAAATCGATTCCACGTAATTTATTTCTGTTTTATGTTTTATTATTATTATTATTTTTAAATTTATCATTATTATTATTATTATATTATTATTATTATTATTATTATATTATTATGATTATATTATTGTTATTATATTATTAATATTATATTATCATTATTACATGGTTTATTATTATTATTATTATTATTATTATTATTATTTATATAATTTATTTTCAGAAACCACTGTCAGGAAGATTGGGTGGAGATCTACAATTTATACCGGACTGAAGGATCGATGGTGGACCGTACGAGACTGAACGGTCGGTACTGTGGCCAGGCGGCACCGGGACCCATTGAGAGTGAGATGGAGGCGGTGGGACTGAAGGTGATACTCAGGACAGACAATGAACACGTACACAGCGGCTTTGAGGCCTCGTATAAGTTCAAGAAGAAGGATTCACAGAGAGGTATTGTTATTGTTATGGTGGGTAAGGGGAGGTGTATGTATGTACTGTATCCCTGTGTGTGTGTGTGTATGTATGTATCCCTCTGTGTGTCTGTGTGTGTGTATGTATGTATCCCTTTGTGTGTATGTATGTATGTATGTACTGTATCCCTCTGTGTGTGTGTGTGTGTGTGAAATATAGTTTGAGCTGCCAGATCTGTGTAATATTATGTAATGCCATCTCTCATTTATTCTGTCTTTCACTCATCTCCAAGTTTTCTCTCTCTCTCATATTCACTGCCTCATTCTTTTTCTCTCCCTCCATTTCTCCATCCCTCACTTTTATACTCCCTCCATTTCTCCATCCCTCACTTTATAACTCCCTCCCACACTCATTTCCTTCTCCCACACTCATATCCTTCTCCCACCGCCCGCCTAGGCTGTGGTGAGAACATGACGGCTGAGGAGTACGGCATCATCCACTCCCCACACTGGCCCAACAAATACGACGGCCCCGACCCCGACCGGACTGGTGGTGCCTTTTCCTGTACATGGTTTATCTCGGTTAAGAAGTACCACAAGATACTCCTGTGGCTCCAGTCTTTCTCCGTCGAGGGCAATCCAGCAGGTATTGATTTGTAAGAGAGAGAGAGAGATGGGAATAGTGAGTGAGTGAGAGGGAGAGAGATGAGAATAGTATGTGAGAGAGAGAGATGAGAATAGTATGTGAGAGAGAGAGAGAGATGGGAATAGTATGTGAGAGAGAGAGAGAGATGAGAATACAGTAGTATGTGAGAGAGAGAGAGATTGGAATAGTGTGTGAGTGAGGGAGAGAGATGAGAATAGTGTGTGAGTGAGGGAGAGAGATGGGAATAGTGTGTGAGAGAGAGAGAGATGAGAATAGTGTGTGAGTGAGAGAGAGAGAGAGAGCCTAATGTTAGCTAACCCCACACCTAAATAATAATAATAATAAAAAAAATAAATAAATAATAATAATAATAATAATAATAATAAGTGGGACCAAGTTTTGTGTTCAGATAATGTACAAACATTTGAAGGTGTGAAAGTTGTACGTACAGTTGCCAAAAGAGGAATTGCGGCAACTATTTATACAACATTAATCTGGTGAAAACATGTGATAGAGGTCTAACCATACTGGGCAGGAATGTTACTGTGGTGGAACTTTCATTATGTTTGTTTCACAGGTTATATTAAATCATTGGGACTTTCATTATGTTTCACAAGTTATATTAAATCATTGGACAAGACAGCAACGCGAGTCTTGTGTTTGATAGTACAGTACACAGATTCACCACAAGCAATGCATACAGTACACAAACATAACACCACCACCAACAACAAAAAAAGTGTAAAACAGACAAGGGACATTAACCCTATTTATCTTGACTGTTACAGAGCGTGGGTGTCCCGCCGCGGTGATACGAGTTATTAACCGTTATTAACCGTTATTAACTGTTACAGAGCGTGGGTGTCCCGCCGCGGTGGTACGAGTGTGGCCTGATCTAGACAAGGTTCCCATTGAGTTGTGTGGTGAAGGTCTGAGTGAAGATGCTGCCATGATCATCTCTAAATCGTCCCTCATGAGGATAGCGTTCTTGACGGCTGATAAGGCGGTCGGGGCGAAGGGGTTTGAAGGCATCTGGACCGAAATTCAGGACAGTAAGTGGAGACAGATAATGGAGTCACATCATTATTGTTTTTAGTAATACTGTACTTTATTTACTACAGCCTCCAAACATTACTGGTACGTTATATATATTGTCTCCCACATAAACTGATGGCATTAGCAATTTTCTGTCTATTCCTGAATTTTTGCTTAAATTACTTATTATTCTACGACAACAACAAAAATAGAAAAAAGGATTTGGGCAGTTAGTTTATAAATGTAAGTTGACAAAATGTTGACTTGTAAGTTGTAAATAAATAGTGTCATATTATTCCTCACCTCCTAAAGTGTTGTTGGTCATAAAATTGATTTCCCTTTTAACTGTTGTTTCCGCAGGTCCAAAGTGTGAACAGTTCCTTTGTTCAAAAAGCAACTTCTGCATCTCCAAAAATCTTCGCTGCAACGGCGTCCCAAACTGTGGCTATGGAGACCTCTCAGATGAAGATAATTGTGAGTACTGTATATATATATTTTTTTTAAGGAGGAAATTCGGTGTTGGTAAATTTGGAGCAACTGAATCCTCCAAACCCCAAAGCCTGTCCCCCCTATTCCCGCACCCCCCAAGCCTGTCTCCTATTCCCACATCCCCTTAATCAGTTGTTCATTGTTGTTGATATTAACATTTTACTGTATACTGTACTGAACACCACCTCTCTCCAACAGGTCTGAAAGCTCCTGTAGTGAATGTACTGCTGTTGGTTGGTGTTGGTTTGGGCATCTCGTCGGTGATGGTGATAGTGGTGTGCATCTGGTGTCATCGCAAGAGTGTCAAGCAGAGACAGATGCGTGCCATGTCGATGCCTGTCCATGTGTGTGAGAGAGGGGCTCGCTTCGCCTCAGTGGACAGTGTAGGCCACAGCGGTATTAGAGTACATCATGTTGGCCCTCTCCCTGGTCTACCCTTATCCCTTCCCTCCACTCCCTCTCCCTTGGCTCATGTTACTCTCCATCCCTCCCTACCTCCTTCATCCATCCCTTTCTTCCTCCATCCCTCCCTTTCTTCCTCCATCCCTCCCTTTCTTCCTCCATCCCTCCCTTTCTTCCTCCATCCCTCCCTTTCTTCCTCCATCTCTCCCTTTCTTCCTCCATCCCTCCCTTCCTTCCTCCATCCCTCCCTTTCTTCCTCCATCCCTCCCTTTCTTCCTCCATCCCTCCCTTTCTTCCTCCATCTCTCCCTTTCTTCCTCCATCCCTCCCTTCCTTCCTCCATCCCTCCCTTTCTTCCTCCATCCCTCCCTTCCTTCCTCCATCCCTCCCTTCCTTCCTCCATCCCTCCCTTTCTTCCTCCATCCCTCCCTTCCTTCTTACTTCCATCAACCCTCCCTTATACTGTGTGACTCTTGTTTGTCTCAATATGTGGTCTTATTTTTCGACTGAACCCGGCCTACATTTTTCTTTCGTATAGTAATTTGTGTGTCTTAAACTCGGCCCTGTGTAATTTTCTTTTTTCAATTTTATGGCCTTTTTTCTGACTAACACTAAACCTCGTACTATTTTCGTTACCTGATCATTTTTTAAACTCTCGCTTTTTCATTTTAGATTTTTTTTTTTTTTTTCGTGCGCAAAACTTTTCCCCGACAATTTTTTAAACTTCTCACATCCGAGGTTTTTTTGTATTTAACGTGTAATCTGACCCTTATTTTAACGAGGCTTCCCCGCTGAACATTTGACGGCCCGGGCACCACTGTCAATTTTGTCTCGTGATAATGGCCGCATCTTTTTTAATTCTAATTTATTTATATTATAATTTATTATTTTTACACCAGGACCGGACCACAATTAGATGCATTTAATTAAGTTTTTGGCTTTGATTACATTTGACTAAGGAGGAGGGGAGGGGGGGGGGGAGGATATTTTCTAGTTGGTAATAATTAGAGCGCTACTGAATCCTCCAAACTGTGCCACGAAACAGACCACGTTTATATCACTAATAGAGAATTTTGTTTGTGGTGTAGTTAGGAGGAATCAGTCGTACTCCAATTCAACAACAAGATCATTTTTTCCCCTTTAAAAAGTAAAGTACAGGTAGATTTTTTTTATATCTTCAAATACAGTGGTAGTAGTAGTAGTAGTAGTAGTAGTAGTAGTAGTGGTAGTAGTAGTAGTAGTAGTGGTGGTAGTAGTAGTAGTAGTAGTAGTAGTAGTAGTAGTGGTAGTGGTAGTAGTAGTAGTAGTAGTGGTAGTAGTAGTAGTAGTGGTAGTAGTAGTAGTAGTGGTAGTAGTAGTAGTAGTAGTAGTAGTAGGAGGAGGATTAAAATTGCCCCAATTCACTCCCTCACTCCACCTACCACTCCCTCACTCCCACCTACCACTTCCTCACTCCCACCTACCACTTCCTCACTCCCACCTACCACTTCCTCACTCCACCTACCACTTCCTCACTCCACCTACCACTCCCTCACTCCACCTACCACTCCTCCATCCCCCTACCACTCCCTCACTCCCACCTACCACTTCCTCACTCCACCTACCACTCCCTCACTCCACCTACCACTCCCTCACTCCACCTACCACTCCCTCACTCATACCTGGGCCTTCCAAACTTCATATATGCATCTTGTGGTAAAATTAGGCAAAATGCTAGTCTAGAAAATTTGATAACCTTATGATACAAAGCGATTAATTGATCAACAGGATAAATTAACGTGATAAGTTTCTCCTCTCATCTCTTTTATGACTTTTTTTTTTTTGTCTAACTCCACGTGATCTCAAAATCCCCAGTGATAAAATAACATTCCTTTGATTTGTGGAACCTCTGTGACGTCACTTACTCTCTCGGAACCAATTAAACTCATCTCCCAACATCCTCTAGCCTAAGTAATAAACATACTAACATACGGACTGACATTGTGTGCAGTTGCGGACACATAAAACACACACACACACACACACCTGAGCCTAGGGTAGGATGTGATGTGGCTTGTGTGTAAAGGAGACTCATCCTATTCTATGCTCTGATAAGCGGCCTGTTTGAAGTATGTGTGTGTGTGTTTCATGTGTATGTATCTGTACCTACCAGTTATGCACACTAATTCATATTGCATTCAGTCATTTCAGCATTGTGTGTTGATTCAGTGTCTGGCCACGATACAGAGTTGACACAGTATTAAGGGGGGGTGGGAATAGGGGGACAGGCTTGGGGGGGGGTTTGGGGGGTGCAGGAGTAAGAGGACAGGCTTGGGGGCTTTTTTGGGGGGTGCAGGAGTAGGGGGACAGGCTTGGGGGGGATTTTGGGGGGTTAGGGGAGTGCGGGAATAGGGGGACAGGCTTTCTACCCACCCCAAGCCTGTCCCCTACTCCCACACACCCATAGTCCCCCCCCCAAGCCTGTCCCCTACTCCCACACCCCCTTAGACAATGTCCTACTCCATACTCCACCTTCTCTTTTGCCAGTGGTGGTGTGGGCAGTGTTTTAAGGGTTTTGGGCAGCCATTTCCTTTCAATTCTTTGGCTGTCCTTCCTTTTTGTTCATTTCCTTCATGCTTGATGTTCCACCTCTCTCCAAGCCAAGGATAATCATTTGTAATCCTCAGATCAATCAATTCTTTCCTTCATTACACTGGCTTTCACTCCCTCACTTTTTTATCTTCACATTTTTTAATACTGTGAACACGTAAACTCGGGCCAGACACTCGACCGACAACGCCGAATGCAATATGAATGTGTGTGTGTGTGGCTGTACACTGGGGAAGGAGGAGGAGGAGGAGGAGGAGGAGGGGGAGGAGTCAATAGTTCTGTCCTGGTTTCATGAGGTACAACATGAAACTCTCTGTACCAAATTCATAGTCCAGTTCTACTTTAAATAAAAATAAACCTCAATTAATTATATATATGTAGAGAGGTCCATGTACCAAATTCATATTCCGGTTCCACTTTAAAAATGAACCTCAATTAATTATATATATGTAGAGAGGTTCATGTACCAAATTCATATTCCGGTTCCACTTTAAAAATGAACCTCAATTAATTATATATTTGTAGGGGTTCATATTTTGCCTCTAAATCATGAGAGAACTACTGTCCTTTATTTACCCCCGGGCTACTCTGGCAATCCACAATCCCTCGCCCGTGTGAGTCAAAGTCAGGGATCCGGAGTAAGGTGGTTTTTAGATGACAGCCCACACCAAAGCCTTCATTGGTACGAAGTGTGTGTGTGTAAAGGGTGAAACTAAATGTGTGTGTGTGTGTGTGTATGTAAAGGGTGAAACTAAATGTGTGTGTGTATGTAAAGGGTGAAACTAAATGTGTGTGTGTGTATGTAAAGGGTGAAACTGAATGTGTGTGTGTATGTGAAGGGTGAAACTGAATGTGTGTGTGTGTGTGTGTAAAGGGTGAAACTAAATGTGTGTGTGTGTGTAAAGGGTGAAACTAAATGTGTCTGTGTATGTAAAGGGTGAAACTAAATGTGTGTGTGTGTGTAAAGGGTGAAACTGAATGTGTGTGTGTGTATGTAAAGGGTGAAACTAAATTGTGTGTAAAGGGTGAAACTAAATGTGTGTGTGTGTGTGTATGAGGGTTTGGGTGGGCTGTCGTCCAGAAACCACCACCACCACCACCTTCAGATTTCAGGTGGGAGAGATATTGTGGATTGTGAGTATATATATGAGGTCAGAGTAAGATGGGCATATCAACTAACCAGCCAACCAGTGTGACCCTTGTGTCATTCTTACTGGGAAGGGTTGTGTGTGTGTCTGTAGGGAACACCACCATGGACCTTATTCAAGAACATTTGTGATGCATACGATGATGTGGTACCGGTACTATGACTCCATTGACGGACAACACAGCCATCGTACAGGTACCACACCATCGTAAACACCACGGATGTTCTTGTATACAGACCAATGCCCAATATTGTTTCAAAGTAAGAGTGACATAAACACCATATCACCTTGAAATGCCTCCTCATATCTGACAGGACTCATTATATTTTTAATACAAGTTGAAATCATAACTAGATTTGAATTGAGTTTTTCATTTATGCAATATACTGTAGGTGTAAAATATAATTATACTCTAATTTTCAGGGTTTTCTATAATAAGTGATAATGCTTTTACTATATTTTGGGCAACTGATTTTAAGTAATTGTCAGATATCTTTGCACAGGCTCAGTATGTCCTGGATATTTTTTAATTTTATGACAGTAAAAGTACAGGTACACGTAGTTGTATGTACAGTTAGTGTGTACATATATGTATAGACACAACTTTTTTTATGTACAGGCAGCATTTTGTAATCATCTAACAGTAAAAGTTATTGATATAGTTTATATATATAGACAGTATTTTAACTCTTTAGATTATTATTATTTATTATTATTTTTTGATATAGTTTATATATATAGACAGTATTTTAACTCTTTAGATTATTATTGTTTATTATTATTTTTTATATAGTTTATATATATAGACAGTATTTTAACTCTTTAGATTATTATTATTATTATTATTATTTTTTTTTTTTGTGTGTGTGTGTGTGTGATGATTGCAGTGGAGCTCCTGTATTTTACCTTCGTCTCCGTTTGTCCACTCAGGGTGATCGTAACCTGTCACCGGTACTGGGAGCGTGCCAGGCCCACCACCTGAGCCGCACGTCCTTACGCACTGAGACGGTGGTCTGAGACTACGCCCAGCACCATCCCCCCTGTGGGCTGAGTGGCTCCGGGGGTGGTGCTGATGATTCGCGTGCCCCCACTCCCACCGCGTCCTCACACCACGAACTCCTGATGCACTGAGCAGACGACACAGGGAACACCCCAAAGCAGCACCCGGACGAATTCGAAGAACATCTAAACTTCTGATGCGCCCAAGAAGAGGATCGTACGCCTCAACCTCGGAATTTTGGTAAACATGTTAACTCCTGATGTGCCAAAGAGGATGAACACACACACACACCTCATTGAACCTTGGAACTTGGGTAAACATATTAAGTTCTAATGTGCCAAAGAGAAAGAAGAGGTGGAAAGTATGACACAACTTCAACAACAACCCATTATAATACTTGTGATGTGCCGAGGAAGAGGACAACAAACGTACGCCCACCCCATCTTCAGCGGTGAACATCGGGACTCTTGATGTTCCACGGAGGAGGACGGACACTGCAACCCTGTAAACACCAACAAACAGTTAGATGTATGTACCAAAGAGGAGGCACATGACAGCTCTGAATGTACTCTATAGGCACAAGCGGGGAATTAAGTTTTGTACATGTGATTTGGGTGAAGAAACATCATCATTATCATCATCATAATAGAAGGGGGAATGTGAAGGTGAGGCTCCATCCATCTATGCCTGTGATTCACTTCTTACTCTCCATCCACCACCTCATCCCTTGATCCACTTCTCACCCATTTGGAAGCAAGAATGAAGAACAGGGGAGCGGGGTGATTGTTATTACTACTTTCACACAATCTAGCTGGTTGCATCCCACCACCACCTCCACCTCCCCTCCCCTAGCCTAGCCTGGAGAAAGAAGCCTGTTCACCTTTCATTAACATAAGAGGTGACAGTCATTCACACTCCTACAAAGATTCTAGTTATTCGAGAGGATACAAGTTTAATCTACACCCTACAAGTTTAGAGAGAGAGCCTGTGTCACCTCTACTGTAAAAAGGAAGAAGATGGCCTTTCTCACTCAACACACACAGAGTGAGAGAGAGCCAGCCTCATCTCTACTTAAAGAGATCATTTGTGTTGGTTATTTTGGAGTTTACAGAACCCTCGAATTGCAACAACCAATCAGATCCCCTAGTTGTATGCTGGGGTAACCTGTCTGTCTGTCTGTGTGTTTTCTGGTGGCATTGTTTAACTCTCAAAACTGACCAAAGTAAATGAATCTCTTCAGTCTAGAGGAGAGAGAATGACAGGGTTGGTGTTCCCTGTTTACAGCTACTATTGTCGTGCATCAATAATATTCAAGGAGAGAGTGGCTGACTGAGGTTACTGTACACTTTGTATAGTAAAATAATGAGTGGACTTTAAAATGTGTTTGTTGTGATGAGAACGTTAACTGTATGAAATCAAATAGCTATTTATAACAGAGTGAATCTCTTACTGTAAAAAAAAATAATTAATCCTATAGCTTAATAATGCTAGATACTATATATGAAAATATTTGAAAAGGTATAGTAGACTAAGTTGTTATCGATTTGATATCTATTGTTTTTGAAGTGTCATAATAAGGCAGTACATGGAGAGAAGACTTAGAGCTCTATTTTATATGTGGATTAATTCCAACTCTATATAGATAACATAAATAGCCTCTTGATAACAAGGCTTCTCACCGGGTGCTAACTTGAGTGGTGCCGTTACTCACTGTCTGTGCTCTTGTAAAGGCAATCAGTATTTTAATTGTGCTACACTTGTGTTAATTGTTTATTTACAGACAGATTGTTGCTTGCTATTGAGAGCTTGATAAAAAGATGCTGATGATAAAATGTGAGTGCAGATGGATAAAGTATTGTTTTGTAAGTGATAAAAACTTGTAGTGTTTGTTGACAAGTGGTGGCAAAGTAAAGCATAAGAGAACCCAATGAAAAATGGAGAAACACAAGAGGTTTACATTGATATGGAAATATTTTTTGTACTATTGCATTATGGTGTGGAAAAAACAAGTAAGTGATTGCTTGTACACTAATTACAAACGTGAAACCACTCATTTCAGTGAGAGACAACAAGCATTACCAGTGCATGCTTAAAAAAAATAATAATAATCTATAATACCTGGTATGATGGTGCTCATTTGGTTATGAGATCATCACTAACACTATTATAAGTTGTGTGCTCAATATCAATAAGGTTAAGAACACAGTCTAGTTGTTGTGATGTTGAGATTATTTGTTCTAAACCCCCCTTTCTTGTTCACATGCTGATGTTCTGAAATCTATAATTATTACTTTTGTCTGCACATCTGTTCTGTCATCTGTGCTTCAAACGTTTAGCAAGGCATGGTAGTCCCTCTTTGCTTCTAGACTTTACCAAAAAAAATAATATGGCTTTGTGCCTCACCTCTTGTTTAGAACCATACTTACCATAGTGTGTGTTTCTGTAGTTGATGGCAAGTGTTGTGTCCTTTGCCGATATTAATTTGCACCGGATAAAACGATGACATCATCTGTGGATATAATATTATATTCAGTATTTGTTTACCTTCATCTACAGAAATATATACTATGTTTAGAACTAGTCATGGTCTGATGAGTTCATTGTTTATATCGAGGCCCATAACTGCTTTGGTTGTCATTTTGTAGTATATTATGATACACACGGACTTTATGCCACAATGGAAACAAACTGGTAATTCTCCTTTGATCAAACTAAATGAACTGGTAATTCTCTATTGGCTCATACAGAACAAATGAACGGATAATTCTCCTTACTCTTAACCAAAACCTGTATTATTATTATTGTATTCAAGAAGAACTACCAGCACCTTGCACATTTAGTCAGCCTGTATTCCACCACCACAGACACCGAGAGCTTCAGCCATTGTTGTTGAAAGCTTAATACACTCTACAATACAGTGTTAACCGTTTGTAGAGTCAGGTGGGCAGCTTAATAGTGGCAGATGAAGCTACTACTACTACTGCTGCTGCTACTGTTGGTATAATTACTATGGTCTTCCCTCCTCCCCTCCCCCTGACATGGAATCACGTGAGGAAGAATACTTATTTGATTCCTGGCCCACGTCTTCACAAACTTAAAGCGGGTTTATTGGTATAAGTGGCACAAATGTGGACTGGCTGCTAAGTTAATATAATAATAATAATAATGATCGTGTCGGCTGGAACAATGATTGGACAATAAGCATTTGGACGTGCAATAATAATAATAATGATTTAACAGTTTTGTGTCATTGTCAAGATGTGCCAATGAGGCAAACTAATCTTGGTGGGGAAAATGTTAGTCCGTGTTCAGTCAGGGACAATATTCATATCACACCTGCTTAGGTTTAATTAATAACAACATCTTACTCTTTTTGATAAGTAAGAATTCCTGCCCTATGTAATAATATCATCTTGTGTTGTGAAGTTAGCTACAATAATACACTAAATCAATGGACAATAATTACTGTAGTGACTTGGTATTTTCTAAGTCAAAGCTTTCATAATATACTATATATATATATTATACCATATTATATACTGTAGTGTATATAATTTAACTTAGTTGAGAGGCAGGGTGGAGATAATTTGTTTCCCTGACTGTACTGGACATGTTTTGATACAGAATTAAAACACTTATAATGTTGTATCCATAATAGGAAGTCATTAAACATAATAGTAATCAGAAAAATAAAAGACCTGAAACATTACATTCAAAGTGTTGGTTAGTCTGTTAATGTTTATAAACTGTGACCACAACTTGCAACAACATTTTTGGTGTTAGGAAGGAGCTGTGGATGAGAAGATGTACTGTATAATATTTGACTTGCTCATTTCCAAGATTTCTTTGCCAGACGATGTTATTTATGAATATATTTAACTGTTGGGATGACTCAAACACCACCGCGCTAATGTCCCATAGTCCTGCTGCTGCTGTTGTTGTTTCGTGAAGAACGCGACAAAGTGCCGTATGCAAGAACATTGGTGGTGTTGACGATGATGTGGTACCGGTAAAATGACTCCATAGACACACTAAGGAGAACATGGTGTCGGAGGTGTGGCACTGGTTTGATTCATGACTACAGAGCCATCGTTTGTCAACACCACGGATATTCTCACATACGTACGTCCCCAATGTGCGGTGAATGTTGTTTGTGACAGTGTTGTTGTGTGCTTCAGTTCCTTCCTTGGTTTGTTGCAAGCTTGGTGATACTTTAAATACAGAAATTATTACGACGGGGAGAAGCAACTCTTTATTTTTTTTTCTGGTGAATTGGAGGGGCAACAGATTCCCACAAACTCTCCCAGGAAACACATCCACCTCACCGTCACCAATGGGAGGGGATCTGTTTCTGTCTCATGAACAGTTTGGATGACTCTGTAGCCCCCCAATTTACCCTCAAAGAGTTTCTACCCCACAAGGCAAGCGAGTATGTGTACGTGCGCGTGTGCATGAGTGTACATATAGCAACAACCAACTGCCCCAGTGTATTCCCAGCTTGGGGTTGTGTGTAGGAAAACTCATGGGATGAATGGAGTATATGACAAACACCACCGGGTACTGTGATCGTGTTTGAAATTGGAGGCTTCTGATTCCTCCTGAACATGCCACAAAACAAGCTCCTTCCATATAGTTGGTGTTATGTGGCAATATTTAAAGGACTCATTTATCTCCAATTTTCTGACTACATCACAGGGTCCTTAATGATATTTGATCTTTCATTATTAAGGGACCGTGTGTTGGAGTCAGAATATTGTAGGTAAACGAGTCCTTCATATATAACCATTAAACACCATCTATATTGAATGAGTTTGTTTCGTGGTATAGTCAGGAGGAATCGGAAGCCACCAAGTTTCATACAAGATCACAGGTTCCTTAATATTATGTGTTAATTTTGCTAGGAACATAGGAAAGAAATATCACAGTATGTACTACAGTATTGTGGACAAAAATATCGCACCTCCCTCTTGACTGAGAGATTTGATTTGAGCTGGTAACACTGTTGATATCACCCTCGCCCTTGAGATAGAGTGGAGGAGAGATCAATAGTGTTACCAGCTCAAATGACAAGTCAGGAAGGGTCCATTATTTTTGTCAACGATATTAACAGTCAACCCTTCATATCCAAACTTTGTATCCAAAACTATGTAATTTGTTTAAGAAGAGAGGAAAGAAAATCATAATGTATACAGAAGACCTTTGATATAATGCCGATATATATCCACCACTATATAGACTGGAGTGCCTTGATTCCTCCAAAGTATGCCAGGAAACAGATACAGATGAAGAAATATAATGTTATACTGTTGCCTGGAATAATTTGGAGGAATCATTTGCTCCAGATTTACCCACCAAGACAATGTTCTATATACCCTCTGTTGTAGTCAGGAAATTGGAGGTAAAAAAAGTCCTTCAAACATTGCCACAAAACACTACCTATATAGAATGAGCTTGTTTTGTGGCATAGTCAGAAGCCTCCAATTTTCATACACACTCACAGGGACTAAAGTTAATGTTCTACAGACTTTGTTATGAAGGTTAAGGTGATATTCTTGTTGGTGAATTGGAAGGTCAGCGATTCCTCCAAACTAGTCCATGAAACAGATCCCCTATTAGTACCATTAAGAGGGTGGGGGTTAGGGGGGTGCAGGAATAGGGGACAGGCTTTTTACCCCCTCTCCCCAAGCTTGTCCCCCTATTCCCACACACCATTAAGGACTCTGTTTTTTGGGTATGGTTAAGCCCCTTCCACTCGAGGCAAAACATGGAGGGCAGACACCATTACCAATTTTGTGAGTGGGTGACTGTTTGATCTGGTAACACTGGTAAAAGGAGAGAGAATTATCACCGAGTTGTCCGTGTTTTTGCCTCGTGTGGAATGGGGCTTTAGGAGGAATCGGTAGCTCATCAATTTACCCCCTAAAAGAAATGTTAGCAGAACTTAAAGAAGTGACAATATGTGTTAAGGAGAGAGTATACTTGTGGTACATTGGAGTGACTTAATTCCTCCAAACTATGCCAGGAAACAGAACCAGATGAACAAATATAATGGTGCCCTGTTGCTTGGAGGAATTGGTTGCTCACTTTGGTTACATTGGAGTGATTTAATTCCTCCAAAGTATGCCAGGAAACAGAACCAACCAGATGAACAAATATAATGGTGCCCTGTTGCTGGATAGAGTTTGGAGGAATCATGATCTCCAAAAAACGTCCGAACTATACCCTCCCCTTAACTGACAGAAGAGGATTAAATAATGTTAGTATTATATCAAGAGGCTACTGGGTTAAGATGGTAGTTCTTTTTAGTTACATTGGAGTGCCTTGATTCCTCCAAAGTATGCCAGGAAACAGGACCAGATGAACAAAAATAATGGTGTTCTGTTGTTGGGAATAGTTTGGAGAATTCAGTTGCTCCAGATTTACCAACACTGCACAAACACCTAAGCAAGAATTGGAGCCTTCTGATTCATCCTGACAGTGCCATGAAACAAGCTCCTTCCATATAGGTAGTGTTTTGTGGACATTTTTGAAGGACTTGTTTTTGTCTAATATCCTGTTTGTAAATCTGGAGTAAATTGATTCCTCCAAACTATTCCAAGCAACAGAACACTATTATATTTTTTAAGTTTGGTCCTGTTTCCTGGTATATTTTAGAGGAATCATAACACTCCAATGTAACAAAAGGGAGCAACTGATTCCTCGCAACAGAACACCAGTATTTTTTTTTTTTCGTCCTGTTTCCTGGTATATTTTGGAGGAATCATAACACTCCAATGTGACAAAAGGGAGCAATCGATTCCTCCCAATTATTCCAAGCAACAGAACACTATCATTATTTTTTTAAGTTTGGTCCTGTTTCCTGGTATATTTTAGAGGAATCATGACACTCCAATGTAATAAAAGTGAATTACTCCCTAAAAGTGGTACATAAAGTGTTATACTGTTTTATCTTATTCTGACCTTGGAGTTTTCTTACACACATCCCTCCCACAGCTGTGTTACACCTCTGTATAATAATGTAATAATAATCAATCTGTCTCAGTATGTCTCTTAGTATCAAATAAAGAAGTTTCCAGATTTCTTTCTACAAGTGGCTATTATTATACAACCAAGAATTTACTGTATATATATAGAGAGAAAGGTTAAGAATTTACTGTATATAAATAGAGAGAAAGGTTAAGAATTTACTGTATATAAATAGAGAGAAAGGTTAAGAATTTACTGTACTGTATATATAGAGAGGTTAATATAAAGGACAGCTAGATGTTTGTTTATGTTGAGAAAATATACTGTTAGCAGAATAATATGTTAGTCATCACATGTACAGTTGCCCAAGAAAGACTGCAACCAAATTTGCTGGTGTGTGTCAGGTGCTACAAAATTTACACTCATATTTTATCAATGGATCACTCACAACCTACAACCTTTGTATGGATGGATGTTATTGGCTTCAGCTAATTACATTCATCCTTACAAAGGTTGTAGGTTTCGAGTGATTCATTGATAAAATATGAGTGTTTACTTTGGAGCACTTGCCAGATATTGTCACACACCACCAAATTTGGTTGCAGTCTTTTCTTGGGCAACTGTACAGTCCAGTCAGCCGCATAAGTTTACATCCATCCCATTTACTTTAAGGGGATGGCATACTTTTGATAGATTGGAGTGCCCTGATTCCTCTAATCATGTATGCCAGGAAACAGGACCAGAAAAGCAAAAATAATGGTGTTTGTTGCTTGGAATAGTTTGGAGGAATCAGTTGCTCCAAATTTACCAACAAATTTACTATGAGAGGTGTCTGTCATCTCTGCATTTGAAGGGTTATATAATCACAAGGCTCATATGAGTTTTTACAGGTGAAAATGTAGCAAACTTATGTTTTTGACTGTACAGGAGGAAGGTAGATGTGGGAAAACAAGTACAGATATTATGGTTATATAATATATTAATACAAAAGTGACTAACAGCAAACAAGATGGTCATGGTCATACCCTTTCATGCACTACAGGATCCTTACAGTCAGTCAGTCATAGCCGGTTAATTACGTTAATACACTCTCCTCTTTTTTTATGGTAGGTTAGGTTCCTGAAGGGGTCGCATAATATGAATTTTGCATAAAGTAAATTGTACATTTCCATAAGAAATAATGGTACTTTAACTTGAAAATTGAGCCTCCTTGTTCCTGTTATTTTAAGAGTTCGTGTAAATTGCATTTATTTAATTTTTTTCATGATACGCACTATTTCAAATTCGCATAAAAAGAGAGTAGAGTGTATAAACTATATATACCGAGGGATGTTAATCTAATTTGAAGTGTTCAGTAAGTTAACATATACATATTACACTACATCAGTGATTCTCAATTTAGGGGGGGAATGGCAGGCTGTCACAAATTATACAATTCTTGCCATGGACGGAAAAAAAATCTATCAAATATAAGATAATTACGACTGTGAACTTGGTAATAAACTTAAATAAAGCGAGTGTTCTCTTCATCAATATCTTGTTTTTATTTTATTTAGACTTTTTTTTTTTGGCAGGGTGGGATTTGGGAAAATATGAAGGGGGGAATGGAGTGAAAAAGATTGAGAACCACTGACCTACATACTTGACCATTACAGGGTAAGGTTGAGTTTGGTCATAGAGTAAGTGCCAAGAGTGTACAGTACAGTGAATTAATGAAGGGGGTGTAGGAATAGGGGGACAGGCTTGGGGAGGGTTTATGGGGGGTGCGGGAGTAGTGGGACAGGCTTGGAGGGGGGGTTAGGGGTGTTTGGGAATAGGTTACAGGCTTTCAACCCACCCCCAGCTAGTCCCCCTACTCCCGCACCCCCCCAGTACTACAGTATTCTAACCACTTTAGGAAATACTTTATAATGTATTCATATACTGTACTACTAATGATAAATAAAGGAAAGTTTATGTAATCTGAGGTTATTAAATTATCCGTGACACAGATTAAGGACGGTAAATTCATAGTTTTGGCCAACCAACACAAACGAACTAGCTCACCTCAGACTTGAAGAGAATGTATGTGTGTGTGTATGTTGACTCAGTACCGGTACAGGCCAAACATGATGGGTACCGTACTGCAGCAACTAAAATCAGGTATCACAGTGGGTTATCCTTTTCCTCCTTCCCCTGTGGTCAATCCTGAGGTTTACTGCATCCTCCATCCCACATTTTATAAGGTGTAGAAAACAATGATGAATCTGTGTCAGGCATATTTAACCTTAGATTGGAGGAGGATGCAAGGAAGACTGAGAAAACACGTGCCCTGAAAAAAAATAAAAATAACATAAATATTCACACAGAAAAAAAAAGAGAAATTAATTGGAAAAGGTTAATATAAGGAGATTCTTTTTAGGGTAAACTGATGGGCTACTGATTCCTCCAAGCTATACCAGGAAACAGAGGACTTTGCTGGGAATCTGTTTTATGGCAAACTTTGGAGGAATCAGACACCTTTTAATTCACAAACAAGAGAATCTCCCATTAATTTAAGGGGAAAGTACAGTTGGACACAGGAATGGTTGGTACAGTCCAGGTGAAAGACACTTGTCCCATTTGAGTAACCATTGTGTGTCTATTATCAGGTACTTGCTTTTTGTTACCATCCTCAATACTGACTTCTGCCCCTCCTAATTACCAACCTAACCCACCTAACCTAACCTAACCAGTGTCTATTATCAGGTACTTGATTTTTATTACCATCATCAATACTGACTTCTGTCCCTGATGTCTCCTATTTGGTACTAAGGAACACACACACACACACACCATCCTCAATACTGACTTCTGCCCCTGATGTCTCCTATTTGGCACTAATTAAGGAACTTGATATTGGGAGAAATTGACCATCTTTTACTTGGGCTGTAATGGTCACAAATATTCATACACACTATTGTTTGAGGATTTACAATATACAGAAAATGTAAGACAATGTAACTACAATACAACACATTATTATTATTATTATTAGGTTTGTTGTTTAGCGATCACAGAGTCACTTGGTATACCATTCATTGCAGTACTTCCACAATAATATACTGTACCTCTCTCTCTCTTTCCATACAGCCTGTGAAAGAACTCCTGTGGCCAAGCGTACAGTGTTTTTGTTAATGCCTCTAAAGTATGTCACGAAACAACAAACCTAATAATAATAATAATAATAATAAGTGTTGTATTGTAGTTACGTTGTCTTAAATGTTCTATATATTGTAAACCTCAAACAATAGTGTGTACCGGTATGACTTCTTGTGGCTAATACAGTAGTACCTTCCCTAATAATAATAATAACCTAAAAATAAGTGTCGTATTGAAGTTATTTAAAAACAGTTTGGCTGGGGCTGGAGTCATCACTGTACACTCGCAATCCAAAATATGCATCCACGCTTGCTTCGAATAACCTGTTTGAGTATTTAGCGAGCTCAAGCAAATATGACACAGGTATGAGTGTTGTAATTGGTTCACCAGTACAGTATGTCAAATGATTCAAAACTTCAACAACAACAAGACCTGGATACAAATTTTGGATTGCGAGTGTACCGTCTGTCAATGATGCACGTACCCCGCCCACACTCAGATACTCGTAGTTTTAGCCGGTAAAATCTGGAGTAGTAAGCAGAGTGATCTTACAGTGATTGTGATTGGTTGATCTAATATTATCTGCTGTAAGATACCCCTGCTTTCTACTCCAGATTTTACCAACTAAAACTGTGAGTACACTTTCCCCTTTTTTTATGGTAGGTTAGGTTCCTGAAGGGGTCGCATAAAGGGAATTTCGCACAAAGTTAATTATACATTTCCATAAGAAATAATGGTACTTTAACTTGAAAATTGAGCCTCCTTGTTCGTGTTATTTTAAGAATTCGTGTAAATTGCAATTATTTAATTTTTTTCATGATACTGTACGCACTATTTCAAATTCACATAATTTAAACTTGCATAAAAAGAGAGGAGAGTGTAACTGAACAAGGATGGTGTTCGTGTATCATTGATAGACTGTACTGTACCTGTAATACCACCAATAGCCGACTACTCTACCAAAATACAGTTACCAGACCATTACATCTCACTATATGATCCAGAAACTGTATCCACTATTAAAATTTTGGTTCATTGAAAAAAAAAAATATATATAAAATATCTTGTGTGCATAAAAAAAATATGTATATACACTATAATTATAGAAGAATGCATTTTCCTGCACTATATAAAAAATCCATCTGTTGCATAAAAACTCCGGTGAAAGAAAAATAATCTTAGGTGGTGCATACATAAAAAAAAAATGGTCTTACTTTCGTTATCGATTTAAAATGTCATTCTTATAACTACAGTAGACATGATTCAGTGTAGGGTGGCTTATAAATTAAATAAAAGCCATAACCAACACACACAAACAAACAAAACATATAATACAGACAGACAGACAAACAGGCCCACAGACAGATAGACAGACAAACAGGCCATCTTCCCCGTTTAATACAAAATAATGATGGTGGCTTGTTGCTTTGAATAGTTGGGATGAAACTATTACTCCAGATTTACCAACACTATACTAATCTGGACTGGGACACACTACCGGGACCTAACCAGGGCACACTACCGGGACCTAACTTGGGCAGACTACCGGGACCTAACCTAACCTAATCTGGACTGGGACACACTACCGGGACCTAACCAGGGCACACTACTGGGACCTAACCAGGGCAGACTACCGGGACCTAACTTGGGCAGACTACAGGGACCTAACTATATGAGGTAACTACTGTTATGCAGCATTTGCTGAAGAAATGGTCTATAGAAAAGTGGTTTGTAATAGTGAAATATAAACACTGGTAATAGTAACATTTTTGAAATCGAGTTGTGGCAACTTGTAAAAATATTCCGAATATTTTACTGTCTGTCTGTCAACAAACAAACTAACTTACATCTTTTTTTACTTTCCTTTCTCTTATATATTTTACTGTGTCAACAAACAAACTTACATATTTTTTCACTTTCCTTTCTCTTATATACATTTTTTTTCACTTTCTTTTCTCTTATAACGAGTCATACATATTTTACTGTCAACAAACAAACTTACATATTTTTTCACTTTCTTTTCTCTTATATACATCTTTTTTCACTTTCTTTTCTCTTATATATATTACTTACTTAACTCAGGTCGTGGAAAGTGGCGAAAAAGATAAAAAAAAAAAAAAAAAAAAAGTTCCCCACCACTACTACTGTCAATATGGCTACCCTCAACTCAGCCTGCCAGTCAGTGTTGCCAGATCCGATGCACAACAACATTAAACATTTCCCTATTTTTTTAATCTTTTTGATGGTCTTTTTACTCTTCTTTTTTTCTTTTTAGTATTTTGTCTGGTAGAAAAAATATCCCTGTTTACTCTTGAGCTATTTTCGTATATACTTATTTTCCTGTGTGGACTTCAAAATGTCCTAAAACAGCAGTGATATTTCCCTGTACCTGGCAACACTGATTTGTGATGCGCACGCAGATTGTATATTTTTTTCATACTTTCAGTCATGGAAGACTTGAGACGTCATCTGGTGGTCCAAGTGATGAGAACTGACCAAATACGTAGAAACTGTGTTCTCGTCGTCCAGATACGGATTGGGCAGAAACAAAAGAAAGTTTGTAAACAAAGTCGTAAGAAAATACTACAAATTGGTCTACTTTTCCTTCACTTTTCTCATATTATGAAGCAAATTTGTGTCCTAAGTTGCATGTATTATACACCAAAAGATGCAGAATTAAGAAACGAATAAGATGAGACCAACTAGAAGTCTCTTGATATGATCTTTAGTTGAAGACTTGCGATTTTTATTACTTTATTCTCGATTTTCGGTGAAAAATTTACGATACATCACGAATACAAATTTCGCAACACTTCAGACATCCACCTTGCTGAAAGTGCACATAATATTTATTCACCTTTTTGGTACTCTCTCAAGTTCCAGGCTCAGCTCATGGACTAAAGTGTTGATCCTTGATTTTGGTTTTATGGTGTGCAGCCTGTGATTATCTTTAGGGCTGTGAAGGGTGTTGGAGATGAGTCTCAGTAAGGTCGGTGGTCTGTAGGTGTGGTAGCTGTGCAGTCTGTCATTATCTTTAACGTTAGGGCTCTATTCTGTATGGGTGTGAAGGATGTTGATAGTCTCAGTGAGGTTTGAGGCTGAGGCAGGACTTACATAATCCATCATTAATCGAATATAGTAATTGTTTGCATATTGTAGTTGTGGTTTCTTTGTTGTGTCCAAATATTGAGCTGGCAAGTGATCTGAGGGCTTTACATTTTTGCATGCATTTGTTTTTGATGGCCATGATATGTTATTTGAATGTCATGGATGTGTTGTATATTATGCCAAGTATTTTGCATGTGTGTGTAAACTCAATATATATTAAAAAAGATATATTATATATTATTTAAAAAAAACTAAAAAAAAACAAATTATTAAAAAACGACGGTGGCGGCGGCGGCGGCGGCGGCGGCGGTGAAGGGGCGGCGGCGGCGGCGGCGGCAGCGGCGGGGCGGGGCGGCGGTGGTGACGGCGGCGGCGGCGGCGACGACGAAAAATAATAATAATAATAATAAATAAAAAGAATAATAAAAAAAAGTTAATTATTAAAAAAAAAATAATAATAATCAAAAAATATATATATATTATTATTATTATTATTATTAAAAAAAAAAAACAGTTATTAAAAAACGACGACGGCGGCGGCAGCAGCGGCGGCAGGGCGGCGGCGGTGGCGGCGGTGCAATGCCCTCTGGAATATATTCCAGAGGGCATTGGGTGGTGGCGGCGATTAGAGATCATTTGATTGTGGATGCAAATATAAATTGTATATCATAAATTAAATATATAAATTAAATATTATTATGTGTGTTGAGAAAGGGTCTGTATAAATAAAAACACCTCAAATATTAACCAATACTTTAATTATTATCATCAATCATCTTAATTTATCCAGTTATATTAAATTAATAGTTCCATAGGTTTACAACATAGGCCTACAGAAAAAATTGGACTACGTAACTGCAATACAACAATTAATATTATTAGGGACAGACTTGTGAAGGGGACTGGGGGGGGGGGGAAGGGGGTGCGGGAATAGAGGGACAGGCTTGGGTTGGGTACAAATTAAGCCTGTCCCCTATTCCCACAACCTCCTAACCCACCCTCAAGCCTGTCCCCTTACTCCCTCACACCCAACCCCTCCCCCCAAGCCTTTCTCATACAAATTAAGCCTGTCCCCCTACTCCCTCAACCCCCAAACCCCCTCCCCCCATCCCCCAATAACCACACCCTTTAAACAACTACTTAAAATGCCAATTATACCATCTGTGTTAAGTTCAAGTGTGTTGATGTTGTGTGTGTGGTGTGTTTTAGGTGCTGTTGTACGGGGGGGAGGGGGTTGTGGTGGGGAGGGAGGTGGGGGTGGGGGTTGTGGTGGGGAGGGAGGTGGGGGTCGGGGTATTTGTGGTATTTCTTATTTTCCCTTTAACATCTGCTGATTTTGACTTACATGTACTTGATTTTTAAGATGGTGAATAAATAACTGTAAATTTATATCATCTGTGAGTACTGAAGAAGCATCATTACTATTACTATTACTATTACTATTACTATGAACGCCAGTAATGTCATTGTTGTTGTTGTTGTTGTGGGTGTGAGTTGGGTTGACTTTAGATAGTAATATTCTGGCCTGTGAACCTCCCTCTTGTGTTTCGGTATACTGAGGGTAGATACTTCTTTGGGACAGTATTTCTTGTACGTCTTGAATGGGTCGATTGAGCAGTTCCTTGATGTGTGCATATTCATTTCGTTCGTGATATTTTTCCTCTTTCCAAGCGACTATTGTTTTTCCTGAATAGATGAGGACAACGAAGTAAGTATCAAGGAGCAGTAGACAGTCTGGTTGTATGGATAAAGTGTCTAGTAAAACAGCTTCAGTGGAGGATATCGAGTAGCGACGAAGCACCGGTTGGATCATGGTAAGACATTCGGTTACATTTTCACGATTCAGCATACACTTGTAGAATGTGGTCTGATCTGGTGAGTTATTAAACAGCTGGATGAACTGGGAACGTCTAAAGTGAAACATAAACTGTGGATATAAACTAAAGGAGTCCTGGAACACACAGGTCTCGCGATCATTGTTTGAGAATATGGCAAACCTTTCACTCAGTCTGATAAGTTTACGGTCTACATAACGAAGGACGTCAGACTCATCTATGAAAGCCTCTTCTGATTTGTCAAGAGCCATGCGTGCCGTGAGTACAGCAGCTGTCTCCTGGTCAAAGTAACGTAGTACTATTCCATTTTCCCTCTGAGGATCTGCCATTCCTCTGCTAACGGTGGTAACTCGAACTTTTGGGGAGCCAGAGAGTTGCTGGTAGTGAGTGATGAATTGGATATAACATTTGTTGTCTTGATTTGTACTAGGTTCACTGGCGACCACCTCAAAGTTCATGTAAATGTTGGTACGTGGAGTAAGGCAAGGGATTGTCAACATGTTTATGTACTTGTCATTTAACTCAAAACCAGCTACAATATGGCTACTTTCATTACATGAGACAAACGGACTCAAAACATTATCAACCTTGAGTTCACGTGATGTTTTCACTTCCACTGTAGCATTGAAGGCCATCTCTAAGTTGCCTTGTTCATCCAGAGAAAATAGACGCTGGTACGATGTTATAAATTGTGGAGAATTGAAGGCTTCACACATGACCATATGTCCACCAGTATACTTGGCGAAGGATTTCATCTCATACAAACCTACTTGGTTTACAGAACAGGCAAACAAGTCCACAACATGTCCATTGCCACAAGCACTCTTGGCTAAATTTTCATAAAATCGTGTAGTTTTTTTAAGGTAGGGACAGTTATTTGTGTCAATATCGTGGTGTGAACGAATGGAGTTTATAAGATCATCATCCACCACCATACCCGGCCCATAGGAACAAGGTCCACCCAGGAATGTAAACACTCTTCCACTACCAGTGTTCTTGGGGTAACACAACTCCAGAAGACTAATAGCAATGGATAAAGCTGTACCTGATGCTCTGAGTGGTCTCTTGTCTTTGTGGACGGGTCTGTTCTTTGGCTCCAGTCCAAGTAAGATCTCCTGTAGGTACATCTCACACTCAATCAACGGACGCAAGAATTTGTTGCCTGTTGGTGAGGGTGTGACCTGACCATATGTCTGTGTCATACCAGTCATCAGGAGTTCCACCTGGAGATGTCTTTGTATCGTCTTGGTAGATGGGGCTGTTAGTCCATGGAATATATATGTATCAATTAGTAATGTATTGACCATCACGTAAATAGTAACATCACGATCAAAGGTTATCAGACCCACGAGAGCTTGAGGTGGAAGTATTGAGAGAGACATAGAAATGGATTCCTTGATGGCTGTTAGTTCTTCCATATCGACTTGAGTGTCAACAACGAAAAGGAAAACGGGTGGCAAGTTGAGCTGGCCATTATTACCATCCCTTGGGGCAGTATAACCTGTGGCACTAGTAGTTCTCGAGATATTTCCAAGTTGTTGTTGTTGCTGCTGGTTACTAAGTGTGTATTCAATGGTATTATATTTAGGGTAAAGTTCTGCTGGTTTATGGTTTTCATTCATGGAGGCATATGAAGGGGGGAATTCATTATGCTGTCTACAGAAACAGCAACACCAAATTTTAGTCTCAATGTTAACTTGACAAAAGGAATTAAGCCTTGCACAACACTGTCTATTCTTACACTGAAGGGGTTGGTAATGTAGAGTTGGCAAGTCACTCCTTTTTTTGAGAGGAGTGAAGGCAACACTAATGGGAAGTTCTAAATGTCTGGCTGCATTATGAGTCCAAGGCAAAATATTCCAAGTCATTCTTACACCGTCCTCGCTCTCCTCACTCTCAATCCATTCTTGTAGGCAAAGGGGTGACGTGTTTTGTTTACTATTGATCTGTTGTTGTTGTTGTGGTTGTTGTGGTTGCTGTTGTTGTTGTTGCTACCCCTGGAGAACTTGTTGTTGTTGTTGCTGTGGTTGTTGTTGTTGCTGTTTTTGTTGTTGTTGTTGTGGTTGTTGTTGTTGTTGGTACCCCTGGAGAACCTGCTGTTGTTGTGGTTGTTGTTGTTGTTGTTGTTGTTGGTACCCCTGGAGAACCTGTTGTTGTTGTGGTTGCTGTTGTTGTTGTTGTGGTTGTTGTTGTTGTTGTTGGTACCCCTGGAGAACCTGTTGTTGTTGTGGTTGCTGTTGTTGTTGTTGTGGTTGTTGGTACCCCTGGTGAACCTGTTGTTGTTGTTGTTGCTGTTGTTGTTGTTGTTTTAGATGTTGTTGTTGTTGTTGGTATAGGGGTGTGTGGGTGTGGGTGTGGGTGGGGGTGTGGGTTGTCATCATCTTGTTACTCTGTTTTTCCACTCCATCATTTTTTACACAACTCACACCACCACCTCCACCTCCTGACAACTCCAACATTATTATTAGTAGTAGTATTTTATTTTTATTTTTCTAGTTCCTTTCTTTATCATTTATATTTTATCTTTTATATTTGGGGTTAACCTGGATCAAGTGGTTGGATAGTGAAGATGTGTGAAGTGAAGTGGGGGTAATAGTGAAGATAAGTGAAGTGGGGGTAGTAGTGATGATGTGTGAAGTGAAGTGAGGGTAGTGAAGATGTGTGAAGTGAAGTGGGGTAGTAGTGATGATGTGTGAAGTGGGGGTAATAGTGATGTGTGAAGTGGGGATAATAGTGAAGATGTGTGGTGGATAGTGAAGATGTGTGAAGTGGGGGTAACAGTGATGTGTGGTGGATAGTGAAGATGTGTGAAGTGAGGGTAATAGTGATGATGTGTGTTGAGTGGTGATGATGTGAAGATGTGTGGTGGGTAGTGAAGATGTCCAGTTAATAGTGAAGATGGAACATAAAATACATTGTCACAGAATCAACCTGGAATCGACCTTCACTTCGGGTTTTTTGATTTTTGAAAAGTTTTATTATCATTTTCAGAAAAGTTATATTTTTATATATACTAAGATAAGAAGATATATATATATAAGTGCTTCATTATTATTATAGAGTAAATACATTAATTAATCAAAACACACAACACTGATAAAGTAACGATTAATTAAGATGATAAGTATTATAATGTAAGTATATTATCACGTATTTATAAGTTAAAAGAGTCCTTCAAATATTGCCACGAAACACACACACACAGACACAGACACACACACACACCTATATGGAGGGAGATATATTTGTTTCGTGGTATAGAAGAGGGTCTTTCAAACATAGCCACGAAACACACACACACACACAGACACACACACAGACACACAGACACACACACACACACAGAGACACACACACACACTGTTGTTTTCTATTTCTTGCCACACATCGACTTGTATATCCCCATCATTTTGGCTCGAACCTGTAACACAATAAACTTATATGTACACTCGTGGTCAATAATAATATATGGGTATCTCAAACAATTTACTGTCTAATGTTTACACGTTCACGTATTATGATGTTATTGTTTGAAGTAAGTAGTGTGTAGCTGCTTGTATTAAATGAAAAGATGGTAGTTAACGTGTGTGTGTGTGTGTGTGTGTGTATGTGTGTGTGTGTATGTGTGTGTGTGTGTGTGTGTGTGTGTGTGTGTATGTGTATGTGTGTGTTATTGTTTGAAGTAAGTAGTGTGTAGCTGCTTGTATTAAATCAAAAGATGGTAGTTAACGTGTGTGTATGTGTGTGTGTATGCGTGTGTGTTATTGTTTTAAGTAGTGTGTAGCTGCTTGTAGTAAATTAAAAGATGGTAGTTAACGTGTGTGTGTGTGTGTGTGTGTTATTGTTTTACGTAGTGTGTAGCTGCTTGTATTAAATTGAAAGATGGTAGTTAACCTATTTATTGGAAAGTTTATCATCTAAGGAACAGAGAGAAGCTGTCAAACTCTTACGTGAGTTGCCCCTATATGGATGATTATAATTATTTGAACAAGATTTTATGTTATGTAGTGTAAAGGCTCGATACACAAGAAATAAGATTAATATTTTTTTAGACTAGCGTTATTAAAAAAAAAAAAAAGTGAGAGAGAGAGAGAGAGAGAGAGAGAGAGAGAGAGAGAGAGAGAGAGCAAAACATATAATCATAACAGTGGGACCTAACCTAACCTAACCCAACCCAACCCAACCTACTCTGACCTTACTAAACCTAACCTAACCAAACCAAACCTAACCTAACCTAACCTTAACTTAACTAACCTAACCTAACCTGGACTAACCTGGTGATTATTGAGACAGTGTAAGAGTAGAACAGCCACCCCAGTCACTGAACACAGGATGGTGAAGATGCCGTAGAGGTAAAGGTTTTGTTCGTATTCCGAGAACATTCCCACCAACATGTGAGAAAACACCAGAGGCAGAAGAAGAAGGTTGGTACGTTGGGAAAACTTGGCGCTTCCCAGTTGTATTTTGTCCAAGTCTGTGAGGCGATGGAGAGGTGGTGTGGTGGATGAGTTGGGTAGGAAACAAGACCTTTAGACTGTATATTCCCCTTACCCTCACACACACACACACACACACACACAGAGAGAGAGAGAGAGCTTGTTGTTTGGTGGCATAGTCAGGAGGAATCAGAAGCCTCCAATTATTATTCTCACGTATAAACACAGGAAACCATACTTTTATTTTATTATCTTCATGAAACGCTACTTTAATTTTATAGTTACCTTTGAGTTGTTTATAATCAGCAGCGCCGGCAGCTTCAATCAAAGTGAAGGTGAGGATAACCAAACCAATGATAGGGATGAGTTGACCGTAAAGCAATGGGGTGTTCATCTGAAGCCAGCAACTGTATGGGAGACACACACACACACACAGTTGTATATATTGTTATGTGGGTTGGGGAGACACACACCTACACACACACACACACACAGTTGTATATATTGTTATGTGGGTTAGGGAGAGACACACACACACACACACACACACAGTTGTATATATTGATGATGAATGACAATAAAGAAGGATAAAAAAGAATAAATGGACCATGAAAACACTGGAGAGAGAGAGAGAGAGAGAGAGAGAGAGAGAGAGAGAGAGAGAGAGAGAGAGAGAGAGTGTTACAAGGAGGAGTTACAAGGAAAGGAAAAGGAGAGAGAGAGAGAGAGAGAGAGAGAGAGAGAGAGAGAGAGAGAGAGAGAGGGGGGGGGGAAGACTTCAAAGATTAAAATTTAGAGGGCCATTATATTATTGTACTATATTTATATAACACACACTCTGGTCAGAAATTATGTATCACGAGTGTACATACATAAAAAAAAAAAAAAAAAAAAAATACATACATGAATCTGGTATGCCTCGCTACTTGTGAGATACCTACAACAGGAAGGAAAGTGAATAAAGATGATGTAGTTTGTTGAGAAGCAGACAGTAAGAATATTTTACTGTCTGGCTGTCAACAAACTAATTACATCTTTTTTCACTTTCCTTCCTGTTGTAGGTATCTCACAAGTAGCGAGGCATACCAGCTTCATGTGTGACCAACTGTACATACACACACATACTTACACATATACTTACACACACACATACACACATACTCACTGATAGGGAGCTCCGTAGTCGTGGTATTCAAAACACATACAGAAGATGACGACGATAGCAGACACTCCCCAACCCACCAACACGTATTGTACCTTGGAACACATCCCTTCCTTCTTCACCACATAAGCTATATAACCGTACATGTGTAGTGCTTCAAGGAACATAAACATGAAGCAGGCCGTGAAGAAGAAGTGAATTAGGATACTCACAGCTCGACAAAAGTCCTGAAAATAAAATAAAATAAAAAAAATAAAAATTAAATAAAAAGAGGAAGGTTTTGTCTTACTTAAGTTAGAGTTTTTTGGGTGATGATATCCTTTTAAGGGGGTGCGGGAATAGGGGGGGGGACAGGCTTGGGGGGGGGGTGTTTAGGGGTTGTGGGAATATGGGGGACAGGCCCAATTGGTGGGTGGGGAGGTTTAGGGGTTGTGGGAATAGGGGGACAGGCTTGGGTTTGGTAAAAAGCTTGTACCCTATTCCCGCATCCCTCTAACCTCCCCCTCCCCAAGCCTGTCCCCCTACTCCCCCCCCCCCGAGTCTGTCCCCTACTCCAGAACCCTCCTACCCCCCCCCCCAAGCATGTCCCCCTATTCCCGCACCCTTTAAACTCTTTACAAATTGTCTCACTCACAACAACCCACCAACTCACCCACCTCTCTCACTTTCTCTCTCTCTCTCACTATACTCTCTCTCTCTCTACTTTCTCTCACTATACTCTGTCACTCTCTCTCTCTCTCACTTTCTCTCTCTCTCACTATACTCTCTCTCTCACTATACTCTCTCTCTCTCTACTTTCTCTCACTATACTCTGTCACTCTCTCTCTCTCTCACTTTCTCTCTCTCTCACTATACTCTCTCTCTCTCTACTTTCTCTCACTATACTCTCTCTTTCTATCTGTCACTCACCTCTGTCTCAGTGATGGATGGAGGAAACATGAGGAATACGTGTGCCAGAAGAAGGGCAATCTCCATGTTCATCTGAATGACTCTATCGATGGTAAAGATGCGAAGTAAAATGAAGATAACCAGACAAATACTGACACATATAATGAGTACCGTGGAAGCTGTCTTACTGATCACTGTTGCCACCACCTTCTGTTCTGGCGCTAGTGTTGGGATGGGTCGTGGTGTGGGTTTTGGTGGAGGGGGCCCTGTAATTTATTTTGTTTGTGTTAGAGAGCTTGTTAGATTGATTGTTTGTGCAGCGTGTGTGTGTGTATGTTGGTAGTTAGTTGGTAGTTAGTTTGTACAGTGTGTGTGTGTATGTTGGTAGTTAGTTGGTAGTTAGTTTGTGCAGCGTGTGTGTGTATGTTGGTAGTTAGTTGGTAGTTAGTTTGTGCAGCGTGTGTGTGTGTGTGTTTGTGAGTGTGTGTGTGTGTGTTCTGTGTACATATCAAAATAAACAATAGATAAACAGATCCATGACTTAATTTAATATTTACATGAAAGGAAAGACTAAAAAATAAATACAAACAAGACTCAAAATAAACAACAACAACAGATACATTCACACGTGTTTTATTTTCCACGTTTTTTTCCCCCCTTCATTCTCGCTTGATTAAACTATACGAAAATAAATACAGGTTAGGTTAAGTTAGGTTAGGTTAGGTGGTATTATGTGAGGTTAGGTTAGGTTAGATTAGATTAGGTTAGGTGTGAAGTTGTTAGGGTATAAAAATAAATAAACAGGGTACTCACGAATGCACAACTTTTTATCAGTACTCATAACGTAACCCATTAGACAAACACATGTATAGCTGGGATCCTCGTCAGTTGAATCGTCAAGGCAGGAAGCATATTCGGGACACGATCTTTCTGCATCTATTTTGACACATGGACCTGGGGAAATGGAAAGTTAGGTTAGGTTAGGTTAGGTGGTATTGTGTGAGGAGAGGTTAGGTTAGGTTAGGTTAGGTTAGGGTTAGGTTAGGTTAAGTGGTTGCTAGATTAGGTTAGGTTAGGTTAGGTGATATTGTGTGAGGTTAGGTTAGGTTAGGTTAGGTTAGATTAGGTTAGGTTAGATTAGGGTTAGGTTAGGGTTAGGTTAGGTTAAGTGGTTGCTAGATTAGGTTAGGTTAGGTTAGGTGGTATTGTGTGAGGTTAGATTAGGTTAGGTTAGGTTAGGTTAGGTTAGATTAGGTTAGGTTAGGTTAGATTAGGTTAGGTTAGGTTAAGTGGTTGCTAGATTAGGTTAGGTTAGGTTAGGTTGTATCGTGTAAGGTTAGGTTAAGACAAGCACTAAATTTCTTGTTGATTTTTTATTTATATACCTGATATTCACAATAGTTTTATGACCATTAGAAAACTTTATTGAGACATAGACAGACAGACAGAGAGAGAGAGAGAGACAGAGACAGAGAGAGACATACAAAGACAGAGACAGACAGACAGAAACAGAAACAGAGACAGACAGAAAGAAACAGAGACAGAGACAGACAGAAAGACACACAGACACAGAGACAGACAAACAGTAAAAACAAAACAAAACAAAACACAACACAACACACAATGCCTAATACTACTACTACAAAAAAAAAAAAAAAAAAAAAAAAAAAAAAAAAAAAAAAAAAGCTACTTACTATCACACGTTTCTCTGTCCCACGTGTTACAATCCTTAAACTCCTCTTGAAGCTGTTCCCCGTCACACTTCACGTCCCCACATATGGCATGGCGATTTTGAGTTCCTTTACCACACACCACAGAGCAGTTGGTGAAGTTAGACCAGGTATCTGCCACTGTAAACACCAACAACAACAACAACAACAAATAAATAATACGTGATTATAACCTGTTTATATGAAAGGAGGTTTGTTGTTTTTGTGATATGATAGAGAGAAGTAATCTGAGAGGCCTTCCAATTCACACACACACAAAATCTCCCTCTCTCTCTTTCACACACACAAAGTCACCCTCTCAATCACACACACACACAACACACACAAACACACACACAAAGTCACCCTCTCAATCACACACACACACAACACACACAAACACACACATAAAGTCACCCTCTCAATCACACACACCTACACACACACACAAACAGTTAATAATATGTCATGGCCACACTAGCTTGCATTACCCTTTATATATAGTCTAATGAGTACAATAATAATAATGATATGTTTCTTTAACTACTCATACACTCACCCCAGCAAGGTTGAGTGTTACAGGTTACATTGAGGTACTCCTTCATCCACACACTTGGCCCCCTACTCCTGCACCCCCCCCCCAACCTGTCCCCCTATTCCCAAACACACACCCAGTCCCCCCCCCCCAAGCCTGTCCCCTATACTCACTCACCCCAGCAAGGTTGAGTGTTACAGGCTACATTGAGGTACTCCTTCTCTGCCACGTTGTTTTCACTATCCACACACTTGGCCCCATCAGGCGTCGGTTTGGGGTTGTTGCAGGTTCTTACTCTGGTTGTGGTCCCGTTGCCGCATAGTTTGGTACACTTGGAGACCACCACGGACCAGTCACTCCATCCACCATCAGCTGTTTTGGTAGTAGTAGTAGTAGTAGTAGTAGTAGTAGTTGGTGGTGGTGAAAGGAAGGGGGTATTACTATTATTATTATTATTATTATTATTATTATTATTATTATTTACAGTCACTCTATCCCCTATCAGCTGTTTGGTAGGGGTGGCGTAATATAGGATTGATTCTACAGTGGTATTGGTTTGTTAGCTTCCCAACCAACCAACCAACCAATCAACCACACATATAAGGCTTCATTTAATTTCCATTAGCTGAGTATTATTTTTTTTTTACTACACATTCACTCAAAAATCTATCCAAACAAATTCTACTTACTGGATTTAACGACGTCAGCGAAGTGGAGTACCAACAACAACGATACACCCACCGTCCAGAGAGTGACACAGTTGCAGTTCAACGCCTGTAATTTCATCCTCTCTCCTTCTTGTCTCTCTCTGTGAGGTTGGGTGGCAAGAATGGTGTAGGTTAGATATGTACTGTTTATTAACCTTCTCCCTCCCTCTCTCCCTACCAGTCCTTGTGTCTGTGTGTGTGTGTGTGTGTGTTACTTGGATACCTGTAGAGTTGGTAGTAGTAACGATGGTAACACACACACACACACACACACACACACACACACACACACACACACACGCATCCCAACTATTGTTTTCCTAATAAACGCTGAAAAGTAATGCATATATGTACTGTATATGTGTGTATATGTATGTATGTGTATATGTGTATGTATATGTGTGTATATGTGAGTAGATATGTATAAGTATGTATGAGTATATGTCTATGTGTATGTATCTATATATGTATGTGTATGTATCTATATATGTATGTGTATGTATGTGTGTATATATAAATTATGTCTGTACAAATCATATGTTTATTTGTATGTTTGGTGTGTTTGCATTAAAAAGATAACCTAATTTAATAAACCGTTTATTATTATTATTATTACACACACTCTCTCTCTCTCTCTCTCTCTCTCTCTCTCTCTCTCTCTCTCTCTCTCTCTCTCTCTCTCTCTCTCTCTCTCTCTCTCTCTCTCTCTCTTTCATACCCAGAATCACACACACACACACACACACACACACACACACACATACACACACACACACACGGTCTCTTAATTAATAAAATACAATTATAAATTAACTTAAGAAACACTTACCTTTTTTTATAATAAGCGACAGACAAGATGATTTTAAATAATAATAATAATAATAATAATAATAAAGACGTTGAAAAGTCGAGAGTAGAAATTTGAGAGAGAGAGAGTGTGTGTGTGAGAGTGAGTGAGTGAGTGACAGTGTGTGAGAGGAGAGTGTAGTATATAGGAGTTGTGCGCATGCGTGTGTGTGTGTGTGTGTGTGTGTGCGCATGTGTGAGTGAGTGTATACATTTTGTAATAAGTAAATAAACAAGGAAACAAGAACATGAAGGAAAAGCGTTCAAAAGCTCCGGCTCTTAATGATTCAAGTGAAATAATAAAATATCTATATGTAAAGGTCTCAAAAATATTAATGTTGGTAAAAGAAAATGGAAGAGAGTGAGTGAGTGAGTGAGTCAGTTGAACCCCTTTTAAGAAGTGGTCGCCCCAAGAAGAAGAAGAACAACAATAATTACGATTTCCATCTATAACTTTAACTCTTATTATTATTATTATTATTATTATCATTAGTAGTAGTAGTAGTAGTAGTAAAAGGGATATTATTATTATTATTATTATTATTATTATTATTATCAGTAGTAGTAGTAGTAGTAGTAGTAGTAGTAAACGTGATATTATTATTATTATTATTATTATTATTATTATTATTAAGGTCAATAATATCAGGGTCATGGGATTATTGTTTTGATATGCACTGTACTGTACATGTCTATATATATGTGTGTGTGTGTGTGTGTGTGTGTGTGTGTGTGTACCTGTTTCCATGGTTGTATTGACGTGTGTGTGTGTGTGTGTGTGTGTGTGTGTGTGCGTTACCAAGATCACGGCTGATAAATAACACGTGTATACATCCTATGTTATTTTGAGGGTAATTGATTCCTCCTAAGTATACATACATACATACATATACATACATAAACATACATACATACATAAACATACATACATACATATACATAAACATATACACATACATATATACACATAAACATACACACATACATATACATACATAAACATACACACATACATATACATAAACATACACACATACATATACATAAACATACACACATACATATACATAAACATATACACATACATATATACACATACATACATACATCTATTCAAAGTACATCTGTATACATATTATTATAGGTAGAGAGAGAGAGAGACAGACAGAAAGAAAGAAAGAAAGAAATAAAGACAGACAGACAGACAGACACAATATATTTCACACTAAATTATTAATAACTTATAAATTGGTTGATTAAAACACATGTTGGAATTTTTATTTATATATTTATAGTTTCATAACCATTAATATCTCAATAAACACACACTATTATTATTATTATTATTATTATTATTATTATTATTATATATTATTATTATTATTATTATTATTATTATTATTATTATGTTTATTATTATTATTATTTTATTTTTATTATTTATTATTATTATTAATATTATTTTATTTTTATTATTTTTTATTATTATTATCATTAATATTATTATTGTTGTTGTTGTTGTGATGTAGTCAGAAAATTGGTGGTTAGCGAGTCCTTTAAACATCGCCACGAAACACACACACACACACACACACACACACTTACTCTCACTCTCTTACACACACACACACACACACACACACACACACGATCACATTTATATAGGGTCATTTTAATTAAGAGATGAATATGTTGTGTTTACATTAAAAATAATAGGCTGTTGAATCCTCCAATTTACTCCACGAAACACGACCCCCATTTAATAACACTTTAGAAGTCTGTTTCGTAGTATAGATTGGAGGAAAAATTACGTAGCCTTCCATTCATTTTCCTAATATAATTATATGGTTGGTTTGTTTCTGTCTCTCTTTTCTTTTTTCTATTTCCTTCCTGTGGCTTGCTCTCTCCATCAATCAATCTATCTATCTATCTATCTATCTATATATCTATCTATCTATCTATCTATCTATCTATCTATATATCTATCTATCTATCTATCTATCTATCTATCTATCTATCTATCTATCTATCTATCTATCCATCAATCAATCAATCAATCAATCAATCAATCAATCAATCAATCAATCAATCAATCAATCCATTTTACTAACAACACATTCAATCATATTACTTCCTCCATAAAACTAACATAATATAATACAATGTTATATATATATATTCTGGTGCAAACTTAATTAAAACATTATATTTCATTACAGTATATATATAATATGATTAATATACGAATATAATATGATTAATATACGAATATAATATATGATTATACTTTTTCCATTTGGTCAGATCTCGTCAAATTCACTAGAAAATCCCACTACATCAATCTTTATTCTAGCCTTGTAGGGGATGGTATTATTGTATTATTGTTGTTGTTGTTACACCGCCCGAAGGGAGGGTGTATTGTTTTCGGTGCTGGATATTTATTTATTTATCTGTTCGTGTGTCTGTTTTAAATCTAGCGTCCACATTTTTTGGCGTATGATGTTCATTTTTTTTTCTATTGGTAGATATTCATCATAAAACAAAATGATTAACTTTTGGGCAAAATCGGTTGAAGGTCAAGGTCACAAAAAAATAAAGATAGCAAAGGGCGAGTGGTCGCTGGCATACAATGATGTTGTTGTTGTTGTTGTGGTTGTTGTGTGTTCACCTGCCACACATTGAACGGTACATACCAACCATCTTGGCTCGTACCTGTAAAAAAAACAAAAAAGAAAAAGAAAAGAAGAGAAAAGAGAGTTAGTGGTTAAGTTGTAACTATTATAAAAGGTTAATTTAAAAAGTATAAAAGGTCAACATGTAATAAGAGGTCATTCATTATACAGTAACAGGTCAAGACAGAGAGAGAGAGAGAGAGAGAGAGAGAGAGAGAGAGAGAGAGCAGAGAGAGAGATAAAGAGAGAGAGCAAAACATATAACCTTGCCAGTGAGACTAACTAACCTGGTGATTATTAGCACAGTGTAAGAGTAGAACAGCCACCCCAGTCACTGAACACAGGATGGTGAAGATGCCGTAGAGGTAAAGGTTTTGTTCGTATTCTGAGAACATTCCTACCAACATGTGAGAAAACACCAGAGGCAGAAGAAGAAGGTTGGTACGTTGGGAAAACTTGGCACTTCTTTGTTGATTCTTGTCCCCTCCTGTGAATCGAATAGAATGGGATGGGATGGAATGGAATGGGATGGAATGGGGTGGGATGAGGTGGAATGGGATGGGGTGGGTTGGAATGGGATGGGATAGAATGGAATAGAATGGGATGGGATGGGATGGAATGGGGTAGAATGGGATGGGATGGAATGGGATGGGATGGGATGGAATGGGATGGGATGGAATGGGGTGGGATGGGATGGGATGGAATGGGATGGGGTGGGATGGGATGGAATGGGATGGGGTGGGATGGAATGGGATGGGAGAGAAGAGAATAGAAGAGAATATATTTTTTTATTGCTCAGACTTGTCAATAAAAAAAAAGTGTGTGTGGTGGTGAATGGGATATAAATGTAGTTGTTGTGTGTTTGTGTGTGTATATGTGTGTGTGTGGTGGTGGTGAATGGGATACAAATGTAGTTGTTGTGTGTTTGTGTGTGTGTATTTGTTTGTGTGTGTGTGTGGTGGTGGTGAATGGGATACAAATGTAGTTGTGGTTTTTTGTTTTTGTTTTTATGTGTGTATTTATGTGTTTGTTGTTTGGTGGCATAGTCAGGAGGAATCAGAAGACTCCAATTATTATTCTCACGTATAAACACAGGAAACCATACTTCTATTTTATTTTATTATCTTCATGAAACGCTACTTTAATTTTGTAGTTACCTTTGAGTTGTTTATAATCAGCAGCGCCGGCAGCTTCAATCAAAGTGAAGGTGAGGATAACCAAACCAATGATAGGGATGAGTTGACCGTAAAGCAATGGAGTGTTCATCTGAAGCCAGCAACTGTATGGGAGACACACATACACACACACAGTTGTATATATTATTATGTGGGTTAGGGAGAGGCTCAGAAACACACACACACACACGCACCAAATAAACCTATTATTATTATTATTATTATAAACACACACACACACACACACACACATTACAGGGACTACACACTACATTATACTCACTGATATTCTCCACCATAATACATAAACTCAAAGGCGATGCAGAAGAGAACGAAGACAGCAGCGAGGGCCCAACCCACTAAGGTGTTCTGTAGACGTGAACACATCCCTTCCTTCTTCACCACGTAGGCTATATAACCGTACATGTGTAGTGCTTCAAGGAACATAAACATGAAGCAGGCCGTGAAGAAGAAGTGAATCAGGATACTCACTATTTTACACAATATCTGAAAAAATAAAATGAAAACAAAATATGAAAAAAATGAAAATAAAATGAAAACAAAAATGAAAAAATATTGAAAATGAAAATGAAAAATGAAAAATAAAAGAGGAGCTTTTGAACGCTTTTCCTTCATGTTCTTGTTTTTAATTAGAGTTTTTTTGGTGTGTGTTGGAAAAGGGGGGTGTTTGTTTGGGGGGTGCGGAGATAGGGGGACAGGCTTAGGGAGGTCTTGGGGTGTGTGGGAATAGGGGGATATGCTTTGGGGGGTGCGGGAGTAGGGGGACAGGCTTAGGGAGGTCTGTCACTCACAACAACCCACCAACTCACCCACCTCTCTCTCTCACTTTCTCTCTCTCTCACTATACTCTCTCTCTCTCTACTTTCTTTCACTATACTCTCTCTTTCTCTCTGTCACTCACCTCTGTCTCAGTGATGGATGGAGGAAACATGAGGAATACGTGTGCCAGAAGAAGGGCAATCTCCATGTTCATCTGAATGACTCTATCGATGGTAAAGATGCGAAGTAAAATGAAGATAACCAGACAAATACTGACACATATAATGAGTACCGTGGAAGCTGTCTTACTGATCACTGTTGCCACCACCTTCTGTTCTGGCGCTAGTGTTGGGATGGGTCGTGGTGTGGGCTCTGTCGGCATGGGACCTGTGAGGGTAGGAGTGGTTGTGGTAGTAGTGGTAGTGGTAGTAGTGGTTGTGGTTGATTATGGTTGTGGAAATGGATCGTTGCTGTTGTTGTTGATGTTGTTGTTGTTATAATCATTGTTACTGGTATTGTTTTTGTTGTAGTTGTGAGGGTGGAGTGGTTGTGGTTGATTATGGTTGTGGAAATGGATCGTTGCTGTTGTTGTTGTTGTTGTGTTGTTGTTATTGTTATTGTTACTGGTATTATTTTTGTTGTAGATATAGGAAGGATAGTTAGTTAGATATTTGAAATGGACTGGGAGAAGGTGCATGAAAATATGGGAGGTGGGACAGCAAACTCGAAGGAAAGAGAAGGAAAGGAGGGACATTTAAAGAATTGAAGGAAAGGGAGAGGTGGCTGGAGGAAGGAAGGAAGGAAGGAAGGAAGGAAGGAAGGAAGTTGGTAAGGAAGGAAGTTGGTAAGGAAGGAAGTTGGTAAGGAAGGAAGTTGGTAAGGAAGGAAGAAAAGAAGGAAGGAAGAAAAGAAGGAAGGAAGGAATAAAGTAAATAAGTAAGTAGGGAAGGAAGGAATAAAGTAAATAAGTAAGTAGGGAAGGAAGGAATAAAGTAAATAAGTAAGTAGGGAAGGAAGGAAAGAAACAAAGCCAGTCAGTATGAAAGAAAGTAAATAAGCAAGAAACCAAGAAAGTAAGGAATAAAATAAATACTAAAGGTGCAGTCCAAAATACTTACTAACACACGATTTGTTATCTGGAGTCATCTCGTAACCCATGGTACAGACGCAGGTGTATTTGGGATCCTCGTTATCTGAAATATCCTTGCAAACAGCGTCACCAGGACACTTGTTTTCCAGGGTCACGTTTAAGCAAGGACCTGTGTGATGGATGGATGGGGTTAGAGAATTGCAGTGGTGGTGCTGTTATTCTATTCTCAAGGGCCTGTGTGTGGATGGATGGGGTTAGAGAATTGCAGTGGTGGTGCTGTTATTCTATTCTCAAGGGCCTGTGTGTGGATGGATGGGGTTAGAGAATTGCAGTGGTGGTGCTGTTATTCTATCCTCAAGGGCCTGTGTGTGGATGGATAGGGTTAGAGAATTGCAGTGGTGGTGTTGTTATTCTATTCTCAAGGGCTTGTGTGTGGATGGATGGGGTTAGAGAATTGCAGTGGTGGTGTTGTTATTAGTGGTATATTTACATCAGCTCACTCTCCCCTCTCTCTTTTCCTTTCACATCCCCTCTCCTTCCCCTCCTTTTTAACTCTCTCCTCTCCCCTCTCCTTCCCCTCCTTTTTAACTCTCTCCTTCCCCTCCTTTTTAACTATCTCCTCTCCCCTCTCCTCCTCTCCTTCCCCTCCTTTTTAACTCTCTCCTCTCCTTCCCCTCCTTTTTAACTCTCTCCTTCCCCCCTCTCCTCCTTTTTAACTCTCTCCTCCTCTCCTTCCCCTCCTTTTTAACTCTCTCCTTCCCCCCTCTCCTCCTCTCACCTCCCCCTCCCAAAATACTCACTCGCACACGTCCTTCTATCCCACGTATTACAGTCGCCAGTTAAAGTCTCCAAGTTGCCAATACACGTCTCGTTGCCACACATGGGTACTCTAGTTCTCTTACCACGGCCACAGGTCACTGAGCAGTTGCCCCAATCACTCCATTGTCCCACTGAAAAAAAAAGGAAAAAAAAAAAAATAATAATAATAATAATGATAATGATAATAATAATAATGATAATAATAATAATGATAAGGATATTAATGATAATGATAATGATAATAATGATAATAATAATGCATAAATCTGCTATTTATTTATTTTTTTCATTCATCTCTACTGTATTTAACTGTAACACACACACATTCACATACACACATACACAATACTCACCCCAACAAGTCTGCACATTACAGGGAAAGGCTTTGGTTTCCATGTTACCTTCCCTACCATCACTCTTGACACACATCTTACCACTACCACGAGGAGAAGGATTAGTACAGCTCCTGGCTCTGATAGTCACTCCTCCGTCACATTCACTAGTGCATTCGGTACTCAGGGCTGAATATATGGTCCAACCCCCGTCCACATCCACTGTAAGAAAAAAATTGTGTGATGTAGAGGTTAGGTTAGGTTAGGTTAGGTTAGGAGGTGAGGTGAGGAGAGGAGAGGAGAGGTGAGGTGAGGTGAGGTGAGGTGAGGTTAGGTGAGGTGAGGTGAGGTTAGGTTAGGTGAGGTGAGGTTAGGTTAGGTGAGGCGAGGTGAGGTTAGGTTAGGTTAGGTTAGGTTAGGTGAGGTTCTGTATGTATGTATATGTATGTTTGTTTTTTAAATCACAATGAACATATTTTTCTTTAAAGTTTTGTATCGTGTGTGTGTGTGTGTGTGTGTAAATTGATAATCCCCTTTTATTTCTTTAACACATTACCTGCACTGACGTTTGGAGTGACGAAAGAAAGTAGAAGGGCGAGTGTAGCAAGAATCCATATTACATTCATTGCTGGTTTGTTGTTGTCCCTCATACTCTCTTCTCTCTTCCTCTCTCTCTCTCTCTCTCTCTCTTCGTGGTAGCTGTAGTAGAGATGAATACACTGTAGTAGTAATAGTAGTAGTAGTGGTAGTGGTGGTGGTAGTATAATATAGTAGTAATAGTAGTGGTAGTAGTAGTAGTGATAGTATTAATATTGGTAGTGTTGTATAAATTGGTAGTGGTGGAAATAGTAGTAGCAGTAGTAGTATTAGTAGTTGTAGTAGCTAGTAGTAGTAGTAGTAGTTGTAGTAGTAGTAGTAGTGGTGGTGGTGGTGTAGTAATGGTAGTGTAGTAGTAGTAGTGGTGGTGTTGGTAGTGATATTGGTAGTATAATGGAAATAGTAGTAGCAGTAGTAGTAGTAGTAGTTTTAGTAGTAGTAGTTTTAGTAGTAGTAGTAGTAGTAGTAGAAATAGTAGTGATACAATAGTTAATGGCTTTTAACCTTACATGAATCCAAAAAGTAGATTAGAGGTATATGTTAGCAGAGGAATGTTTAACCATCTCGTGATACATACTCTCACACACACACACACACACACAAGGCAGGTATTTCTATCGTCAGTGTGTTGTGTGTGTGTGTATCGTGTGGTTACCAACGATACCACACACACACACACACACACACAGAGAGAGAGAGAGAGAGAGAGAACAGAGAACGAGAGAGATGGGAAGGAAAACACATAGACCCCTAGTTTAAAAAAAATGAGGGGCCTTACTGGAGCTCTATGAACCCTCCAAAAAAAATATTATGGAAATATAAAATAAACAAATAAATAAATATAAAAAAATACACTCACACACAAACAAATTATGGAAATATAAAACAAATAAATAAATAAAAAAAATACACACACACACAAACACAAATTATGGAAATATAAAGCAAATAAATAAATAAATATAAAAAAAATACACACACACAAACACAAATTATGGAAATATAAAAATAAATAAATAAATAAATATTAAAAAAAATACACAAATTATGAAAAAAAAAAAAAAAAAAAATACACACACACACACACAAAAAAAAAAAAAAAAGTCTCCCTTCCATCCCTTACCTTAATTAATATACCGTGTGATCCAAGAGTGAAGATTAAAATTATGGAGTGTTATTATCTTGTGGTTAAGAGTGTGTGTGTGGTTGCTGCCTTCACCTGCCACTTGGACCATCACATACACACACACACACAACAACTGTCAAGAGGTCTGTTCACCCACTACTACCACCACCTCAACCACTACTTTGGCCTTGTGGGGGAGTTCTGTCATTGTGTTTTGTTGTTTCCATGGTTCTATTGACTTGTAGGTTGACTGTGTGTGTGTGTGTGTTAGTGCTGTCCCTCTCTAGATACTGTGTGTGTGTGTGTGTGTATGTGTATGAACTTACAGGTGGGTTGGTGGGTGGGTAGGTAAGTAGGTGGGTGGGTGGGTAGGTAGGTAGATGTGTGTATGTGTGTAGGTAGGTAGATGTGTGTATGTGTGTAGGTAGGTAGATGTGTGTATGTGTGTAGATATGTGTGTGTGTGTGTGTGTGCAATAGTTACCAGAGGGAGTATTCAACTTGTAAATAGTAATGTGGAAAAATACATGGTATCACTTGTAACCTATGGAAAACTTTTACAATAATTTGGGCATTTATTTTCAACATTTCTATCACAGTATTCTTCAGTATTTATAATAGATTTCCTCGAGTGTCAATGAACGTGATTACAAATGTCACTAAACTGGTAAAATAAATCATTAAAGAAAAAACAGGGTCTATAATTATCACATTAAGGGGATAGTATACTTTTGGTACATTGGAGTGCCTTGATTCCTCCAAAGTAGGCCAGGAAACAGACCAGATGAACAAATATAATGGTGTTCTGTTGCTTGGACTAGTTTGAAGGAATAATTTACTCCAGATTTACCAACACTGTACTTCCCCATTAAAAGGATATTCTAACGTTCGTAAATTTGAAGGCCAGCGATTCCTCCAAAACTATGTCAGAAAACAGACACACGCCTTTAATGGTAGTAATAGGGGATCTGTTTTGTGATATTGTTTGAAGGAACTAGAAACATTCCAATTCACCAATAAAAAAATCTTCCTTTAAATATTAACTACTTTAGCAATGATGGGTATAATGTGATATTCCTTATGGGGGTGTGGGAATAAGGGGGACAAGTTTGGGGGGGTTTAGGGGACAGGCTTGGGGGGGTTTTGGGGTGTGTGGAAGTAGGGGGACTGACTTGGGGGGGATAGGGGTGTGTGGGAATAGGGGACAGGCTTTCTACCCCCACCCAAGCCTGACCCCCTATTCCCACACGCCCCAAACCTCCCCCCCCCCCAAGCCTGTCCCCTACTCCATCCCCCCCCTTAATACAGTATATGTACAACATGGTGTGCCCCCCTCCCTCCCCCATTTCAGGGGATGAAAGCTTGGTATATGTATGTATGTATACTTTAATATATTTCCTAATACACTTACCCTTTATACTTTTCAGTTTGATTAAACATTGTTAATATCTTTACAAGCATTTAACACACATATTTTATTACAAATGAGTTTATTTATACCCATACTGTCCTCTTATAGGGATAGTTAGTATAGATTTGGTACATTGGAGCATCTGCTGGAGTCCTCCTCGGTGAACCAAGAAACAAAACAGAAAAAAATAATGGTGGCCTGTGGCTTAAGGGGAGAGTATAGTTCTGACATTTTTGGAGATTTATGATTCCTCCAAATTATTCCACACGAGAGGATACAGTACCATTATTTTTCTTTATCTGGGTGTGTTTTCTGGCATACTTTGGAGGAATCAAGGTGCTGTAATGTACCAAATGTATACTCTCTTCTTAAGAATACAGTACTGTACTTAAGAGAAATAATTTGCTCCAGATTTACCAACACTGTACTAAACCCGTTAAAAGGGAAAGTAATTATACCCAATATATTCCACCATCACTCTCCTACTGACCGGGGAAAACTGTACAAAATAATGACCATGTGAGTGAGTGATATATTATTACTGCTACTTGAATGATACATAAAAAAAAAAAATCTTGCATTGCTTCCAAGTTACAGGCTTTATACATCACTCTATATATAACACTATACAGTATTTTATTATTCATATTTTCATTAATTAACTGCTGCTTTACTTCCTTTCCTTTTATTTATTTTTTACCGTATTTCCTTTCCTTTTATTTATTTTTTACTGTACTTCCTTTCTTTGTTTATTTTTACCGTATTTCCTTTTCTTTTATTTATTTTTTACCAGCGACTATTTTTCATAATTGTGTGTCTCTTGTTGTTGAAGTTCCTCAGACTGTTACCGTACTGTTCTTTATTTTATTCCACCAACACTACTATAACTCTGTTCAAAATTTGTGTTCCTTTTGGCCTCTTATGCTTAGATAGATATAGATAGATAGAAATAGCTAGATATAGATAGTTAGATAGAAATAGATATATAGATAGATAGAAATAGCGATGGATAGACAGATAGAAATAGCTAGCTAGATAGAGGCTAGTGGAACACAAATTTTGAAGACTAAAGTTACCTTTAAAGGGTAAATTGGAGGGTTACTGTCCACCAAAATATACCATGAAACAGATCCCCTATGAGTAACAATGAGGTGATTTGTTTCCTGGGATAATTTGGAGGAAACAATAGCACTCTAAATTACCAAAATAAATTCCTCCAAGTATGGGGGATACATAATACACTCTTGGTATAGTTGTAAAGAACATTTTTGGAACCATCCTTTCATTGAAATTAAATATCTCAGTAACCATAAAAGAGTTCCAATATTTTTTTTCTATTGCATGGAATAATTTTGAGGAACCCAAGTTGCCCCAAAATAACCACCAACACAACTTGCATTGTATAATCCCTTTAAGGACCCTGTGATCGTGTATAAAATTGGAGACTTCTGATTCCTCCTGACCATGCCATGAAACAACCTCCTTCCCTATAGGTAGTGTTTCGTGGCAATATTTGAAGGACTAAATTTTCTCCAACTTTTACACTACAGCACAGGGTCCCTTAATTAACAGGATTTGCTCTGTGATCCCTATAATTAACAGGATTTGCTCTGTGATTCCTTTAATTAACAGGATTTGCTTTGTGACTTGTCTTTCTCTTCTACGGCCGGTGCCTCATCAGGGTGGGAGTGTGAAGTATCATTATTATTATTGTTGTTGTTGTCATTGTTGTTGTTGTGGTGGGAGTGTGAAGCATTATTTTTATTGGTGTTGTCATTGTTGTTGTTGTTGTGGGAGTGGGATCGTGAAGTATTGTTGTTGTCATCATCATTGTTGTTGTTTGGATCTGGTTGTGTGTCACTAGTAGCATCAGTCACAGGTCTGGCCACAATGTCTTCCACCTTCCCTGACACCGCCTGCCTCACCTTCTGGAGTATCACGTCATCTTCTACCGACACTTGGTTCCCTGTGTACAGAAATATATCAGTATTATTATTAAATGGGTGGGAATATGGGGACAGGCTTGTGGGGGGGTTTGGGGGGTGCAGGAGTAGGGGGACAAGCTTGGGGGGTGCAGGAGTAGGGGGACAGGCTTGGGGGAGGTTAGGAGAATGCGGGAATAGGGGAACAGGCTTTCTACCCCCCCCAAGCCTGTCCCACTATTCCCGCACCCCCCCAGTCCCCTCCCCAAGCCTGTCCCCTACTACCACACCCTCTTAATCATTCTTTCAGGTTAATATATATTCCATTCAGCTTTTATTCTTAGAGTGTGTAGGATATCAATGAACCAGGAGCTACAGTTTATGTATTCTGATCTGTGCTTCAAAACAGACAAACTACAGAATAAATTAAGCAGCCTGTTTTTCCATAAAGTTTGGTAGGACTGTTAGCCTGTATCTTGCTCACGAAAAATATCTTCCTGAAGTCATAGTTATTCATTAATACTACAGCTGAATGCATTATATATCACATTTTTTCTGTAATAATGTAGACAATATTACCAAAGGTGTCAAAACATTCTATTACATAAACTGACACAATACTAAGATTTACTAACATTGCGTCACAACTCCACACAAGAGCAAAAACTGATACTGACCCTATCCAAATATAGCTTGTTTAATTTTGGTGAGAATGCCTTGCTCTGACGTGGAAGACTTAGAGGAGGAGGAGGGGGAGGAAGAGGAGGAGGAAGAGGGGGTGGATGAGGTGGATGTGGATGAGGTGGAGGAGGAGGAGGAGGTGGAGGAGGAGGGGGATGAGGATGAGGTAGATTTGTGTTTGTTCCCTGCCTCTCCTTCCTCTTTGGCCTGCTCCTGAGCCTGCTTCCGGCCTGCAGGAGATACTCATATTAGTTTGTTTGGCTCAACACGGTGATATCACACAATGGTGGGCCGTATGCAAGAATATCTATCCATGGCCTTGTTTGTTGTTATTGATGGTGTGGTACCGATACGACGGCTCTGTAGTGTGTGTTTGTGGTGTCATTGTACCAGTCCCAATCCAACACCAACAACACCAACAACAACAACAATAACAACATCAACAACAACACCAACATCAATATTTTTGCATACGACACAATGATATCCATAAATGCCAATGTGTTGATGATGTCTGAACTTGTAAACAGTATTGACCAACAGTAGCCTTCCACATCAGTACAAAGTTTAAGGTTCAACAAGATAACAGTGTAATTATTGTACAGTATGTATAAGTATCAGTAGTAGTGGTGGTAGTGGTGGTGATAGTGTGGTAATGGTACCATCGCTCTTAAGGGGGAAATTCAGTGTTGGTAAATCTGGAGTAACTGAATCCTCCAAACTATTCCAAGCAACAGAACACCATTATTTTTGCTCTCCTGGTCCTGTTTCCTGGCATACTTTTGGGGAATCAAGGCACTCCAATGTAACAAAAGTGAATTACTACTTTAAGTGTGTCTATGGAGTCATTGCATCAGTCACACAACATTGTCCTTACATATGACTCTTAAGGGATCCTGTGTCATGTTGTGAGAATATTGGAGATAAATGAGTCCTACAAACACTGCCACAAAACACCACCTATATGGAAGGAGCATGTTTCGTGGCATGGTCAGGAGGAATCAGAAGTCTCCAATTTTCTTACATGATCACAGGTCCTTCAGCATTAAAAGTCAGTGTACATAATCTACAATATTACTGAATGTTGACAACAATATACATACAGCTTCATGTCAGGATGTACAAATTCTCTTTTCTGATTAATTTAATGTTATGAATGACAAATGAACAAAGTTTTATGCACTCTTTAAACTAGTTATACGGTAATGGTTTTTCATAAAGTTTGGTAGGACTGGTAGCCTGTATCTTGCTCACAAAAAATATCTTCCTGAAGTCATAGTTATTCATTAATACTACAGCTGAATGCATTATATATAATTTTTTTTTTTTTTGTAATTATGTAGGCAATATTATCAAAGGTGTCAAAACATTCTATTACATGCTTGACTTCACAAATCCTGCCCATCTGATAACAAAAGATGCTGAGGAAAACACAAATTATACCCCGGGAGAACAACAACAACACAAATTATGGGTAGCAATGCATCAGCCAGCATCACCTGACAACTGTGAGTCACTGATACATAAAGTTATCTATGAACCAATATCTGTTGAGGAACCTGGAAGAGCTAAAAAACTGTAAGGATATGTTGTCAATACACACCTCTCATGTGTTATAAGGTGTTGCTATTCTATTCTATGTATTCATGTATATTACTTTACAATTATTTCTTACAATACTAACTTACCATCTTTAGTGTATGTCATGCCTGTAATAGTTCCTGGTGTGTCTGTTTCTAGTTCTGCCAAAGCGGTGACCAGTGCTTTCTGTGCTGGGGATAATCTGGTGGGTACTCGCACCTTTACATTTACATAGTGGTCTCCATAACCGTAGGAGTTGACTCGTTTCAGTCCCTTGCTTCCCAGACGAATGCGTGTGTGGGAGTGGGTGCCTTCTGGGATCTGTAGTGAGGGGGAAATTTGGGAAGAGATAATTAACAGGTAAAATTATATTCCATCCACCATTTTCTACTCTCACAATAAGAGTGTTCTAAAAGATGCAACGATGTTTTACTTGTAGTACTTTGGCAACAATCTAATTATTTATTTTACCAGCCACATTAGAATACCTTTAGAATAATAAATACATAATTATAATACATATAATACAAATATAAAACTATACTGATAGTACGCTTCTTTAAGTGTCATAGGCTACTGGGTGAGCAGAAACTTCAATAGTAATTCAATTCATCCAAGTTTAACAAATCTACAGCATAAATAAATATCCTCTCTTCTCCTCCCCATCCAAACACCCACTTCTAATGTGAGATCTTCATAGATGCCTTGGATCCTTGTTGCTCCTCCCAGTGCTGCCTGACATAATGATATGGTGGCATCAGTGTGAACATCAGCTCCATCACGACGGTAATAGTCACTCTTACCAACACTGATCCTTACAAACACTTCCTTCCTTCCAACTGTTATCCGTAATGTTTGTCCATCTTCTATACCTGTGTTGAAAGAATAATATAATGAGTACTGGTATGTCAACACTCACCAAGTAACACCATTATGTATGTCAACAGTTAAACTTTATTAAAGAAACAACAATAGAAAGGTCCTATACAAGAAAAGTCAAAGGTAAGACAATGAGCATGGCAAGTACAATGATTCTGTAAAGTTATTGTACAGTAAATCTTTGGTATATACAAATGATGAACAGTAATCACACCTTCATCCTAACAAATTTAGCCAAGGCCGCTTCAGAAACAGGAAGTTTCTATACAATAATAATAAAAAAAAGTGTCTTTTAATGTACTATACAGTACACACTTAGTTACTAACTTAGGCTTACATATGAGCCTAACTATCTATGTGGTATCAACTATGAACTATAATGTCACTCCACCATCTTGTGTTTATCATACATAGCTATTGAGGTTACATACTAAGTGGATTATTCCTACAATAATATATGCCATCAGTATTGTACAATTGTAAAGCAAAACACACACACAGAGTGACAATACCAACCAGCAGGGACAGGAATGGTAACAGTCTTGCGTTGTACAGTTTGACCCTTTCCTTCACACTCCATACAGGGGAATTTGATGTGCATCCTTGTCCCGTGACAATACCGGCAAGTCTGTCTCATTACAAACGGACCTGAAAACACAGCATAGTGGTGGGGTAATATTTTCTGAAGTACAGTAGTTTGATGTGTAGTAAACTGTTGATTATTCAAAGGTCAAAGATATGTACAGTAATAATTGCAGAGAACAGAGGTAGATTAATTTTTTCTGAAGTAGTTTGGTATGGAATAAACTATTGATTATCTGAAGGTCAAGGATATGTAATGTAATTGGCTGTTATTCAAAAGGTAATCTATATGAGGCTGAAGAAAAGTTTTGTTTAAATTATCAATGTCCCAAAAGTTGTAAGAAAAATATATGTAAAGTTCCACAATCATCGTTCTATATTTCCCAATATTAATACAACACAACACTGCCAATGCTGCTCACCCCTTCAGTCTCAATGCTGCTCACCCCTCCACCCTCAATGCTAACAACACTACCAATGCTCCTCACCCCTCCAATCTCAATGCTCACTCCTCCAGTCTCAATACCACCCGACTCACCGGTTGATATAGTTTCCATGCCGGTACCATTACAATACTGACATCGTGCAGCTTTAGTACCAGGTTCACATCTACTGCCTCTACACTTTGGACAAATGTCTACAGTGTTTAGGCTCACTTCTTTATTGATGCCTCTTGCTGCTTGTTTGAAGTTCAGGTTCAAGGTAATCTGTCCAGGGAAGGAATTAACCAATATTAATCAATTAATGAATAAATTCAACGAAATGAATGAACTATTGTGATTATCCATTGTGGCAGCTCCACTAAATAAATTATATACAACTAGACAACATGCCAGCTCATCTGAAGACTGACTGCCTCTGTCATGAAGCAAACCATCAGAGAATGAGTAGATACATAGATTACCTATCCCTTTAACTTTTATTAAATACCACCACACATCATTACAGTGAACAATACATGTTGCCTCACACTCACCTCCTGGGCAGCACCAAACCCAAAGGCTGATTCAGCAAAGTCTTGTCCACTCATGTCCATTCCTCCTGCTCTCTTGAAGTCCCCAAAGATCTTACGGAAAAGTTCCTCCGGGTCGATGCTGGTCTGGTATTGCCATCCCGACTGGAAGGGGTTACCGGCACCACCAGCTGCTCCCATCTGTTCAGCAGTGCGGCCCATTGTGTCGTACTGACGACGTTTTTCTTCATCACTCAGTACCTGTATTGGTTTGTGAGTGGATAAAGATTACAAGTGTATTTGTTTGTGAGTGGATAAAGATTACAAGTGTATTGGTTTGTGAGTGGATAAAGATTACAAGTGTACTGGTTTGTGAGTGGAAAAAGATTACAAGTGTATTTGTTTTTGAGTGGAAAAATATTACAAGTGTATTTGTTTGTGAGTAGAAAAAGATTACAAGTGTATTATCAAATTCTTCATGTTGCTTCAACTTTTTCTGTTGTTTTATGTATTATGCAAGTAGGAAAAATAAACTTACTGACCTCATACGCCTCCGACGCTTCCGTGAACTTTTTCTGTGATGACGGGTCATTTCTGTTGACGTCCGGGTGATACTTCTTGGCGAGTTGGTAGTAAGCCTTCTTTATCTCTTTGACGGATGCATTCCTCGGTACGCCCAAGGTCTCATAATAGTCTTTCTGTTGTAGACTTGTAGATGATGTGTGCAAGTGGCTAAGGTTAGGGGTAGTGAGGGCCAGGCCTGTAAGACATTTTTGAATTTTGAATACTGTAATTTGAAAATACAGTACAGTAATGTAATATGTTCTTGCCCTCATTTCACTTAATTTTCAGTTATTTTACAAGTTATGTAACACGTTTTACAAAATACAAATGTCACCTCAAATTGTTACATACACGAGTTTACATGTATTTGATTTTGTTTAAGGGGGTGTGGGAATAGGGGGACAGGCTTGGGGGGGGGGGGGTTGGGGGGTGCAGGAGTAGGGGGACAGGCTTGAGGAGGTTAGGGGGGTTGCAGGAGTAGGGGGACAGGCTTTCTACCAACCCCAAGCCTGTTCCCCTATTCCCAAACACCCCCCCCATTCCCCATAAAGAAAAAGAGATTATTAACATTTACCAGGAGTGGAAAATGGGGGCAAAAAAAAATGAGTTTCCACATTTTTAAATTATATAAAAATTCCAAAAACGTTTTTTTTTAAGTAACTAATAGAATAATAATAAAAACTTTGGTTCTGTTTTTTGACATATATTGAAGGAATCATGGCACTCCAGATTATCAAAAGTACACTAATTAACTAATAATATAAGAACATAATATAATAATATAATATAATATAATATAATATAATAATAATATAATAGTATAATTAACAATATTAAAATAAATAAACAAAATAATAAATATAATTAATTAATAGTATAGGTTAGCTAGTTTTCTATTCCATTAAGTAATAGGATAATAAAAGTACAGTTATAATAATAATAAATAATAAATAGAATTAATAGTATAGGTAGTGCTCTATCCCTTTACGAAATAAAATAATAAATAGTAAGTTACCTAATAAAAGTATAGTTATAATAATAATAATAAATAATAACAAATAATATTAAATAGAATTAATAGTATATGTTAGTGTTCTATCCCTTTACGAAATAGAATAATAGTACACTAGCCTATCCCCTATAATAATAATAATAATAATAATAATAATAATAATAATAAATAATAATAATAATGTGAGCAGACGACAAACACACGCCGCTCTTTTTATTTACCTTTCCTCCATCTTTTTGTACACCTTAATGACCATGGCAAGGTGCTAATTAGATGCACATTTCTCCCAGGTATCCAGTAGTACTTAAATTGACGTGTGTAATGATGTAAATGATGTTTAAATGATGTAAACAATAGTGTGGGACGTAGACTGCTTCCCACCATCACAGCGGCCATTTTGAACATTCGAGTTCCCTATTTAATTAAAAGTATATATTTATTTATTTTATGTAATTATATGCATATATATTCTTAATTTATTCAGTGTATGACTTCATATTATTTTTTTTATTATTAATTTTGCATATAATAAGTTCAGTTCAGTTGGTGGGTGAGGAGTATTGCCTTTTTATTTATGTATTTTATGTAATTATATACAAATATATTATTAATTTCTCCAGTGCATGACTCCACATTACTTTTTTTATTATTAATTGTGTATACTTTTCTTTTAATTTTGTATATTATTATTTTTTTATAGTTCAGTTGATGGGTGAGGAGTATTATTATATATATACAAATATATTCTTAATTTCTTCGGTGCACGACTTCACATTAATTTTCGTATTAATTATGTATACTTTTCTTACATAATACATATATAAAAAATATATATATGGTAAAGTTGCGCATCAAATTTGTCACTTGTTTTCAAAATGGCAACCAGTTTTGCCAGATATGAAAGGCATTGGTGGGGAAATTATATAAAAATTATTCAAGAGTAGAACCTAAATGAGAATATTTCTACCAGACAAAAAAATAATAAGATGATAAATACACAAGATAAGTAATAAATAGGGCTTATATGAGGTAAACATGAAAATAAATATTAATGATAAGTAGAATTATATCGCCATTTAGAGTATATGAGTTGGCAACACTGTAATCATCACAACACAACAAACGCTGAGTAATTCTTGCTGTCATTGAAGAAGAACCGGTGTGTGTGACTGTTTGTGTGTGTTATTTCATTCCCACTGACTACATAACAATGGTAGGTATTATTATTATAGGTGAGGAAGGAGTGTGACAAATGAGGAAGGTGTTAAATGGAGTAAATGGAGGCTTAAATAACTCCACAAAACACTATAATGGTGAAAAAAAAACACGGAATATTTTTACAAGTTTCAAAAAATTTACTATTATCAGTGTTTATATTTCATTAAGTACCAGTGTTTATATTTCACTATTACAAACAACTTTTCTATATTCCATTTGACTCACATATGCGTTATAACACTAACTTAATTATCTCTTATAAGTGAAGTGCAACTCGTATTTTTCACTCCATACATTTTTTAAAATTGGCTTTTTTTTCACACTTTTCTTATTGCAATATAATCTATTTAATTTTCTACTTTAATATTTCTTAGTAACATTTCCTTCATTAGGGCCTGTTTTTGTATTGCGAAAATATTACTCAGTGATGCCATAAAAATTGCAAGCAAAAGTCATGGTAAGGTTTTGGGGGGTGCGGGAATAAGGGGGACAGGCTTGGGGACTTAGGTGGGTGCGGGGGTGGAGGCTTGGGAGTGTGGAGGTAGGGGTACAGACTTGGGTGGGGGGTGAGGTTTTTTTGAAAATAGGGGACAAGCTTTCTACCCACCCCAAGCCTGTCGCCCTATACCCGCACCCCCCAAGCCTGTCCCCTACATATTTCACTATTACAAACAACATTTCTATATTCCATGTGTAGTAAATGCATTGGTTTATTTTTACAGGCTCGTCGTTATGACTCCAAAACGACCATATTCTCTCCAGAGGGGAGGCTATACCAAGTGGAATATGCCATGGAAGCCATCGGTCATGCCGGCACTTGTCTCGGCATCCTGGCTAACGATGGCATTGTGTTAGCCGCGGAGAGACGTAACACCAACAAACTCCTCGATGATGTCTTTCTCTCTGATAAAATCTATGTTATTAATGAGTAAGTTCAACCAACAATGTGTAATATAAGTACTGTAGTAGTAGAAGCAGTAAAGTATGTAGTAGTAGCAGTAACAGTAGAAGTAGTAGTAGTAGCAATAACAGTAGTAGTAGTAGTAGTAGTAGATGCAGTTTGAGGAGCACAAATTTTGAACAGACTATAACTTTACCATTTTCCCCAACAGAGACATGGCCTGCTGTGTGGCGGGTATCACCTCCGATGCTAATGTGTTGACCAATGAACTGCGTGCCATTGCTCAACGTCACACACTACAGTTTGGTGAACCGATGCCTTGTGAGCAGCTGGTCATGAGACTGTGTGATATCAAGCAGGCCTACACACAGTATGGAGGTAAAGACAGTTTATTGTGGTTGTTAAGCCTACAATATCGAAATTAAGGGGGTTTGGGAGTAGGGGACAGGCTGGGGGGTGCAGGAATAGGGGGACAGACTTGGGGTGGGTAGAAAGCCTGTCCCCCTAACCCCCCAAAACCCTCCCAAGTCTGCCCCCCAAGCTTGTCCCCCTATTCCCACACCCCCTTAAGATTATTTTCAGTAGGAAGAGAATAACCAGAGAAGGTACAAATAATATCTTCCTTGGTGGGACCTGATGTGTTGATGTTCATAATGTTATCATCAAAGACCAAAACAAAGAGACAGAAAACAGCTACAGTATATTCAAGGAAAGGGAGTCAAAATTAAAATACAATAACAATTAAACTAGATGAAAAGATACTGCAGATGTAATGTTATTCAATATAGGTGATAACATTCTAATGTAAAAGAATGTTAGTAAATTCAATTTAATACTAACCATTATTTTCAAATGTTGGGGTTTCAGCATTACACCACACATGTGTTTTGATGGCATCCATTGTCATTTCAAAAGTTCTTTTTCCCACTTCTGGACACAGCAAGTCTACTCTTTTATGTTTTTTCACTTTAAGGGACCCTGTGTTGTAGTCAGAAAATTGGAGATAAACGAGTCCTTCAAATATTGCCACGAAACACCACCTATATGGAAGGAGCTTGTTTCGTGGTGTGGTCAGGAGGAATCAGAAGCCACCAATTATCATACATGAGCACAGGGTCCTTAACACACAAGGATATAAGTGTTAAGTCAGATTTGTTTAATTTCAGGGAAGCGTCCATTTGGTGTGTCGATCCTGTACATGGGTTGGGATAACCGACATGGTTATCAACTTTATCAGAGTGATCCATCTGGCAACTATTCAGGATGGAAAGCAACTTGTATTGGCAACAGTAGTGCTGTGAGTTGATTTTAATCTTAATTTTATTTTTTATATACATTGGAAGTAGAAAAATGTTTGTGTTTTAAGTATTTAGAGTAGATTATATTTTTATTGTACTGTAGAGTATACAGTACTGTATACACCTGACAAGTGCTTTAATACTTAAACTCTTCTGTATTGTTTTATCTTCTAAATACAGTACCTGATATTTTAATTCTGACACTGTTTGATAGAATACACTGATTGCATCTCCTGATATGATTGCTTTATCTTGGTACCGTACTTTAAGTTTCTTCTGATTCTCTATTTGTTTCTTGACCTTCAGGCAGCAGTGTCAATTCTGAAGCAGGAGTACAAAGAAGGGGAAACTGATCTATATGAGGCCCAACTGTTGGCCCTCAAGGTGATGAGCAAGACACTAGACATGACCAAACTCAATGCTGAGAAACTAGAACTGGCTACACTGGTGAGGAAAGGTGATAAGACAGAGATCTTAGTGAAGCCAGCAGATAAAGTGAAGGAACTTATCAAGGAACATGAACAACGAGAAGCTAAAGCAGAGGCAGCCAAACAAGACAAAGCTGGCAAATCAAAGGACAAGTAACTTAGCTGTAGTGAGAAGGTCTGGGTAGACAAGTTGGTAACAATGCAGTGAAATGGATAACGTTTGATTATTCATTGCTCACTCCGTTAAAATTTGGTTCTGAAATTAAATTATTCATACTTTTGGGGCTATATTCTGAAATTATCTTTGAATGTCACTGTAGAACATTATTATTATTATATGTTTCACTATATTTTAGAATTGATAGGTTTTTTTTCTTTTTACATATTGGGGTTGATTTGAATGATCACTTAGATATGTTTGAAACAGTAAAAATTAACATTAATGTTGGGAATAAGTCCAATGAGTACAGTAGGCCTACCGTACCATTTAGTTTGGGGCCTGTTAGTAATACATGTATGTTTATCCTTAACATTCTCTTTTTTTATTGGAGTGTACTAGATATCTAACTAGTAGTTTAAACCTTGATAAATGTTAAAGTGATTCTTTGAATATTGAGTGCTGCTTAATTTAAGATAGAATCTTATAATAAAAAGAGGAGTTTGTAAAGGACTATTTTATTCCTATAATGCTAATGAATATATATATATATATACCATCACCTGCAAAAAATAAAAGAATTATTTATTTCAAGTAAAAATCAACTGAGACAAAGGAGAATTTCCGCACAGACAAATTGGGAGTTTTTCCATTATAAATGCACCTTCCTAATTGCACTGCTGAACCTTTGTGTAGGCTACATTGGTGTGTATTTCATATGTTATTCCCAAGGCCCCTAACCACTTCACACTCCATAAAAATATCAACCTGGCCTTGGTAGTAACATCAATAATGTACACCAGGTATTCAGGTCGAGGCCTACACGTAGGTTGAGTGTATCTGGGAAAGATGTATTTACAATGGGAAAACTGTCTAAGAAAATCACCTAAGAAAATCGTTGTCGCCGCCGTCGCCCCCGTCGTTTTTTAATAATTAGTTTTTTTATTTTGTTTTTAAATAATATATATATATATATATATATATATATATATATATATATATATATATATATATATATATATATATATATATATATATATATATATATATATTTTAATATATATATATTATTTTATTAATTAATTTTTTTTTGTAATAATTAACTTTTTTAAATTTCTTTTTATTTATTATTATTTTTATTTTTTTTTCGTCGTCGTCGTCGCCACCGCCGCCGCCACCCCGCCGCTGCCGCCCAACCGCCCCACCTCCGATGCCGCCCCGTCGCCGCCACCATCGTTTTTTAACATTTTTTTTTTTTTTTTTTTTTAATAATATATATATATATATATATATATATATATATATATATTTTAATGTATATATATTTTTTTATTAATTTTTTTTTTTTTGTAATTAACATTTTTCTTTTATTATTATTTTTTTTTTCGTCGTCGTCACCGCCGCCCCGCCGCCACCGTCGTTTTTTAATAATTTTTTTTTTAATAATATATATTTATTTATAAATATATATATATATTTTTTGTTAATTAAATTTTTTTTGTAATTAACTTTTTTTATTATTATTATTATTTTTTTATTTATTAATTTTTTTTTCATCGTCGTTGTCGTCGCCCTGCTGCCGCCGCCACCGCCTCCGCCGCCGTCGTTTTTTGATAATGTATATTTTTTTTTTTAATATATATTTATTTTTAAATATATATATAATTTTTTTTTTGTTAATTTTTTTTATTATTTTTTTATTTATTATTTTTTTTTCGTCGTCGTTGTCGTCGTCGCCGCTACCGCTACCACCGCCGCCGCCGCTGCCCCGCCGCCGGCCCGCCACAGTCGCCGCCGCTGCCCCGCCGCCGCCACCGCAGCCCCCGTCGTTTTTTAATAATTATTTTTTTTTTTTAATTATATATATTTATTTTTAAATATATTTATATATATTTTTTTTTTTGTTAATTAATTTTTTTTTGTAATAATTAACTTCTCTTTTTATTATTATTTTTTTATTTATTTATTTTTTTTTCGTCGTCGTTGTCGTCGCCGCCGCCGCCGCCGCCACCGCCGCCCCGCCGCCGCTGCTGCTGCCGCCGCCGTCGTTTTTTAATAATTAGTTTTTTTATTTTTGTTTTAATAATATATATATATATATTAATTTTTTTTATTTATTTTTTTTTAACTTTTTTATTATTTTTTTTTATTTATTTTTTTTAACTTTTTTTATTATTTTATTTTATTTATTATTATTAATATTTTTCGTCGTTGTCGCCGCCACCGTCGCCGCCCCGCCGCCGCCGCCGCCACCACCGTCGTTTTTTAATAATTAGTTTTTTTTAATTGTTTTTTTAATAATATATATATTTTTTAAATATTTTTTTTTCTTATTAATTTTTTTTATTATTTTTTTTTATTTATTAATATTTTTTCGTCGCCGTCGCCGCCGCCGTCGTCGTTTTTTAATAATTAGTTTTTTTTTGTTTTTGTTTTTAATAATATATATATATTTTTTTTTTTTTGTAATAATTAACTTTTTTATTTTTTGTTATTACTTTTTTTTTATTTGGGAAATAATTTGAATAATAGCAAATAATAATAGATAATAATAATAATAATAATAATGTGATAAAGGGTTAGAGAAGTATTGTCTCTTCAAAACTTGTGTTCCATTTTCCTCTATCTATCTCTTATCTATCTATCTATATCTTTCTATCTATCGCTATCTGTCTCTATTTATATCTATCTATCTATCTATCTATCTATAGCTATCTGTATCTATCTCTTATCTATCTATCTGTCTCTATTTATATCTATCTATCTCTATCTATCTATCTATCTATTTCTATCTATCTAAGCATAAGAGGCCAGCGGAACACAAATTTTAAACACTCTATAGTTACCTAATGTTGTGATACGTGTGATAAAAGAACAATTGAATAACTTAAGTCTTTATCTTTATCTTTATCTTTATTTTTATTTTTAGAAGGCTGCCAGAGTTGGGTGATAAAAAAAGATAAGAAAACCTTAATTTGTTATCAGTTATGAGTTGTAGGCTACCTTGAGTATAATGCTAAGTAAAAGTTATAGTGGAGATATATCACACCTTTCCCTCTCTCTCACTCTCTCTCTCTCTCTCTCTCTCTCTCTCTCCTTTTGTTTACTATTACCAGCATACAAACAGGGTAATATTCTCTCTCTCTCTCTTTCTCTCTCTCTCTCTCTCTCTCTGTAGGGTGAGTTACAATACAACATTATTATTATTATTATTAGGCACGTCATGTTGTAATCACCCACTGAGTTACATATCGATAATAATAATAATAATAGTAATAATAATAATAATAATAGTCTGTGTAATAATAATAATAATAATAGCCTGTGTAATAATAATAATAATAATAACAATAATAGCCTGTGTAATAATAATAATAATAATAATAATAATAATAACCTTGACCTTTGTCCTAATAATATCTTTGACCTAACTCCGCCTCCTTCACTGTTGACCTTCCCTGACCTGACCTGACCTGACCCATCCTACATTCTCTCTCTCTCTCTCTCTCTCTCTCTCTCTCTGTTTCATGTGTGTGTGTTTCTTTTCTGTGTGTGTGTATGTGTGTGTGTGGAAATAAGAAGGAACTGTGTGTGTATGTGGGTGTGTGTGTGGGATAGAGGAATTGCGTATGTGTGTGTGTGTGTGTGTGTGTATGTGTGTGTCAGCCAATCACCACCATTGTGTGTGTGTGTGTCAGCCAATCACCACCATAGTGAGTGTGTGTGTGTGTGTGTGTAACCTTTATAGTTCAGTATAACCTGCGTTGGTGTAAGGTGAAGACGTGTGTGTGTGGTTTTTTTTTTTCATGTTTGTGTGTTTCTCTCTCTCTCTCTCTCTCTCTCTCTCTCTCTCTCTCTCTCTCTCTCTCTCTCTTTCTGTGTGCGTTTCATGCCTGTTTCTCTCTCTCTCTCTTTTTCTGTGTGCGTTTCATGTCTGTGTTTCTCTCTCTCTCTCTCTCTCTCTCTCTCTCTCTCTCTCTCTCTCTCTCTCTGCCTTGATTCCTCCAAAGTATGCCAGGAAACAACAGACCCAGAAGAACAAAATAGAATAGTGTATTTTGTTGTTGCTTGGAATAGTTTGGAGGATTCAGTGTGTGTGGGTTTCATTGAAGTAAGTGTGTGTGTGTGTGTGTGTTTCGTGGCAATATTTGAAGGACTCATTTATCTACAATTTTCTGACTACATCACACACACACACACACACGGTCTCTCACTGACACACACACACACACACACACACACGGTCTCTCACTGACACACACACAGGGTCTCTCACTAACACACACACACACACACACACTAGATGGCCCACACCTTAGGTTATTTATACACATACACACACAACACACACACACACACAGGGTCTCTCACTTACACACACACACACACACTGATCAATACATACCACTCTCTCTCACTCCTCAAAACATAATAACATAAATCAATTTTTTGTTATTTTACTCTGATTTTAACTTATAATTTACAGGGACATTAATTATAAATATTTAATTAAACACTCTGAAACTCTTCTAATAAATTAATTAATATACTTATTTATTTTTATGGGTGATAATATAAAAATTCAGATACGTATTATTATATATTTTTATTTATTCATATTTTTTATATATTTTTTATTTATTCATATATTTTTTATATTTATTCATATTTTTATCTATTTTTTTTATATGGTGATATGATAAGCAGTCTAACACTTTCATTTATTTATTTATTTTATTTTTATTTGTGTGTGTGTGTGTGTGTGTTTAAGAGTGATAATATAAAAACACCATTTATTTATTTATTTATTTTTTATTTGTGTGAGTGTTAATTAACTATACTTATATTTTAATTTCAGTGTCTAGTTTAGGGTAACAATAATAATAACAACAACAATAAACTATAATCTGAACGAGTCTCCCAACATCAACACCACCACTGCAAATCTGTGAACGAGAGTCTCCCAACATCAACACCTCCACTGCAAATCTGTGAACGAGAGTCTCCCAACATCAACACCATCACTGCAAATCATGTCACTCTCTACCCAAGTCAACGCCGAGGGAAAGGAATCGAATGAGACTTATACTAGGTGAGTCACTTGTTATGGTTGTAATAGTAGGGTTACGATGTGTGTATGTGTGTGTGTGTGTGAGGAAGGTTGGGGGTGTGGGGGTGAGGGGGAGGGAGGGAGGGTTATGTGGGGGGGTGAGGAAGGTTGGGGGTATGGAGGGAGGGTTATGAGGGTGGTGTGTGTGTGTGTGTGTGTGAAATTAACTACATGTGTGTGTTCCATCTCTCTCTCTCTCTCTCTCTCTCTCTCTCTCTCTCTGTAATTAACTGTGTGTGTTCCATCTCTCTCTCTCTCTCTCTCTCTCTCTCTCTCTCTCTCTCTCTCTCTCTCTCTCTCTCTGTAATTAACCGTGTGTGTGTTTCATGTATATGTATGTCTCTCTCTCTCTTTATCTGTGTATGTATGTCTCTCTCTCTGTTTGTGTGTATGTATGTATATAACTCAAAACACTCTCCATCCCACAGATATAACTCTCTCTCCCTCTCTCTCTCTCTCTGTCTCTGTGTGTATGTATGTATGTAACTCAAAACACTCCATCCTACAGATAGATATGACTCTCTCTCTCTCTCTCTCTGTGTGTGTGTGTGTGTGTGTGTGTGTATGTATGTATATAACTCAAAACACTCTCCATCCCACAGATAGATATAACTCTCTCTCCCTCTCTCTCTCTCTCTCTCTCTGTGTGTGTGTGTATGTATGTATGTATATAACTCAAAACACTCTCCATCCCACAGATATAACTCTCTCTCCCTCTCTCTCTCTCTCTCTCTCTCTCTCTCTGTGTGTGTGTATGTATGTATGTATATAACTCAAAACACATTCCATCCCCCACCAGACATGCAGACGACACAGTGAAGTTAAGGAATACCAACATCGCCGACATGGACCGTGATATTCTCTACCACATTGCACTCGACTCAGGAATACAAAATCTGCCTCAAATGTTTGGGGATGTTAGGTTGGTATTTTTTGTGTGTGTGTGTGTGTGTGAGAGAGAAGTCAGGTTTGTATTGTGTGTGTGTGTGTGTGAGAGAGAGAGTGAGTGAAGTCAGGTTTGTATTGTGTGTGTGTGTGTGTGTGTGTGTGAGAGAGAGAGAGAGAGAGAGAGGGAGAGAAGTCAGGTTTGTATTGTGTGTGTGTGAGAGAGAGAGAGAGAGAGAGAGTGAAGTCAGGTTTGTTTTGTGTGTGTGTGTGTGTGTGTGTGTGTGAGAGAGAGAGAGAGAGAGAGAGAGAGAGAGAGGTCAGGTTTGTATTGTGTGTGTGTGTGTGTGAGAGAGAGAGAGAGAGAGAGAGAGTGAGAGATTAAAACATACACACACACACACACACACACACACACACACACACAACCCACACCCTCAATAAAAAATAATAAAAAAAATAAATAACAATAATAACATAAAACAATAAGGCTACTGTTTTCACCCAATTCGTGCAGGTTTGTGTGTCTGGGTGGAACGCCAAAGAGGATGGAGAAATTTGCTAACTATATAATGAAGGAAATAGATTTAAAATTGCCGACTGGTGCTACACTGCTAAACATATCACAACGTAGCTACAGATATGCTATGTATAAGGTAAGGAGAGAGAGAGAGAGAGAGAGAGAGAGAGAGAGAGAGAGAGAGAGAGAGAGAGAGAGAGAGGAATAGGAAGAAGGAATAAGGAGATGATAGTGAGAGAGAGAGAGAGAGAAAGAGAGAGAGAGAGATTTTTTTTTTAATTAATTGTGCCGTAGCGTCAATCAAGATGCATGCAATTATACCTACAAATAGATAGAATCAATGAGAATCAAATTACTACACACACACACACACACACACACACAGTTATACACGAGTTATTTAACAGCTAGCATCATTTCTATATCAATCTATCTATCTATTTATTTCCTCCCACTCAGGTTGGTCCAGTATTATGCCCAGTATCAATCTATCAATCTATTTATTTATCCATTTATTTATTTATCTATTTATTGGCCCAGTATTTATGCCTATCACACGGGATGGGTATCTATTTATCTATTTATCTATCTATTTATCCCCATTCAGGTTGGTCCAGTATTATGTCTATCACACGGGATGGGTATCTATTTATCTATCTATTTCTCCCCATTCAGGTTGGTCCAGTATTATGCCTATCACATGGGATGGGTATGCCTTCCATTGGTATTCTCCTACATGAATTATTTAAGCTCATGTACCACGCTAAGTGTAAGGATCCCGTGTTCTTTAGATTGGGGACTTGTGGTGGTGTTGGCATTGAAGGGGGAAACTTAGTCATCAGTCAGAAAGTGGTTGATGGCTATATGCAACCTTTCCTAGACATGGTAAGACATTGTTGATTTGTATTTATTTGCGATTGTATTTATTTAGATATTTTTATTGTGTGTTTATTTCCTGGAGATTGTAAGATTTATTTTTCCTTGATTTGAATTTTAGAATATATATATATATATATATATATATATATATATATATATATATATATATATATATTATATATATATATATATATATATATATATCACATTTAAGCCTGTAAATATAGATACATTATCATACTCTATCCGTGTGTATGGGTGTGTCCTCTCTTTCTCTCTCTCTCTCTCTTTGTGTGTGTGTGTCCCCCTCTCTCTCTACCTCCCCTCTCTCTCTCTCTCTCTCCCTCTCTCTCTAGGCCTATGTGTGTGTGTGTCCCCCTCTCTCTCTACCTCCCCCCTCTCTCTACCTCCCCCCTCTCTCTCTCTCTCTCTCTCTCCCTCTCTCTCTATGTGTGTGTGTGTCCTCCTCTCTCTCTCTCTCTCTCTCTCTCTCTCTCTCTCTCTCTCTCTCTCTCTCTCTCTCTCTCTCTATGTGTGTGTGTGTGTTCCAGGCAGTACTAGGCCAGCTTCACCGTCGTCCAGCCATCTTAGACCAGGAGTTGAGTGAGGAATTATCTGACCTGAGGATGAAGGAAGATCCATTCACCATTACACAGGGAACCACCATGTGTACTTATGACTTTTATGAAGGTACGTGTTTTTTTTTTTTTTTTTTTTTTTTTGTGTGTGTGTACTTACGACTTTTATGAAGGTACGTGTGTGTGTGTGTGTGTACTACGTGTGTGTTTTGTGTATGTGTGTGTGTGTGTGTGTGTGTGTGTACTACGTGTGTGTGTGTGTGTGTGTTTTTTTTTTTTGTGTGTGTGTGTACTTACGACTTTTATGAAGGTATGTGTGTGTGTGTGTGTGTGTGTGTGTACTTATGACTTTATGAAGGTACGTGTGTGTGTGTGTGTGTGTGAGTGTACGAATAGTAATAATGTGTGTGTGTGTGTTTGTATTCAAATAATCGTGTTTGTGTGTGTGTGTGTGTGTGTATGAATTTAATTATGTATGTGTGTGTGTATATGAATAATGATGTATGTGTATGTGTGTGTGTATGAATAATGATGTATGTGTGTATATGAATAATAATAATAATGTGTGTATGTGTATGAATAATGGTGTATGTGTGTGTGTACAAATAATCATGTGAGTGTGTGTGTGTGTGTGTAAAAATAATCAATTGCATGAATGTGTACGAATAAGTCCTAAATTTAAAACAATAAAAACACAAAACAATATTATAAGTCCTAAAAACAACAAAACAAAACAATATTATAAGTCCTAAAAACAACAAAACAAAACAATATTATAAGTCTTTAAAACAACAAAACAAACCCATCCTCATATCCTAGGTCAAACCAACCCATCCTTATCTCAGGTAGTAGGACACACACACACACACACACACAGAGAGAGAGAGAGAGAGAGAGAGAGAGAGAGAGTCACAGGGGGGAGGGGTAGAATGACACACACACACACACAGATAAAGAGAGAGAGAGAGAGAGACAGGGGGAGGGGTAGAAGGACACACACACACACAGATACACACAGATAAAGAGAGAGAAAGAGAGAGACAGGGGGAGGGAGGGGAAGAAGAACACACACACACATACAGATAAAGAGAGAGAGAGAGTCACAGGGGGGAGGGGTAGAGGGACACACACACACACAGATAAAGAGAGAGAGAGAGACAGGGGGAGGGATGGGTAGAAGGACACACACACACACACACATAAAGAGAGAGAGAGAGAGACAGGGGGAGGGAGGGGTAGAAGAACACACACACACACAGATAAAGAGAGAGAGAGAGAGAGAGAGAGACAGGGGGAGGGAGGGGTAGAAGGACACACACACACACACACACACACACACAGATAAAGAGAGAGACAGGGGGAGGGAGGGGTAGAAGGACACACACACACATACACAGATAAAAAGAGAGAGAGAGAAAGAGAGAGACAGGGGGAGGGAGGGGTAGAAGGACACACACACACACACACACACAGATAAAGAGAGAGAGAGACAGTCACAGGGGGGAGGGGTAGAAGGACACACACACACACACACACACACACAGATAAAGAGAGAAAGAGAGAGAGAGAGACAGTCACAGGGGGGAGGGGTAGAAGGACACACACACACACAAACATACACATCTCAGGTCAAAGGTCATTATAGGTCAAACCAACCCCTCCTCTTTCTCCTCAGGTCAGGGTAGACTTGACGGTGCCTTCTGTGAGTTTACAGAAGGGGATAAATTGACCTTCCTAAACCACCTTCATGACAACCACATAGTCAATATGGAAATGGAATCCCTCACGTTTGCTGCTCTCTGTCACCACGCTGGCATCAGAGGAGCTGTGGTTTGTGTTACACTTCTCAACAGGCTGCATGGTGATCAGGTAAGGTTAAGTTTTGGTTACGTTACGTTTAGGTTAGGTTTGTGTGTTAATAATTAGATTGGGTTAGGTTTGGTTGGGTTAGGTTGGGTTTGGTTTGGTTAGATTGGGTTGGGTTAGGTTAGGTTTGTGGGTTAATAATTAGGTTGGGTTAGGTTAGGTTTGGTTTGGTTAGATTGGGTTAGGTTAGGTTGGGTTAGGTTGGGTTGGGTTAGGTTAGGTTTGTGTGTTAATAATTATGTTGGGTTAGATTGGGTTAGGTTTGGTTGGGTTAGATTGGGTTAGGTTAGGTTTTGTTAGGTTTCGTTGGGTTAGGTTTGGTTGGGTTAGGTTAGTTTTGTGTGTTAATAATTAGGTTGGGTTAGGTTAGGTTTGTATGTTAATAATTTGGTTAGGTTAGGTTAGATTAGATTAGGGGTGGGTAGGTTAGGGTTAGGTAAAGTCCAGTCTATATAAAATAAAATAAAATTAGGTTAGGTTAGCCAGTGTTACATACAATACATAATACAGTAGTACAAAAAATCACCACCAGGGTACAAAATAACAAACACAAGACATAATACAAAAAAACGTAAAAATTAATGACACTTTTTTCACCTTTCCTAATTACAGGTGGCAGAGTCGAAGGAAGTTTTGGAAAAGTGGCAGAAATATCCACAAATTTTGATATCTCGTTATATTAAGAAACACCTCAACATTAAACCAAACTAGAGAAAAAAACATAATTATTAATATTATTATTATTATTATTTTAATGAGTTGTGTATTATTATTATTATTATTATTATTATTATTATTATTATTATTATTATTAT
>JAWZYT010003118.1:10000-75000 GCA_034508575.1 Petrolisthes manimaculis | reverse complement strand
CCCACTTTATATTCCCATTCATCACCATTCACTGTCCACCATAATTTATAAGGATTTACAAGGATTAATATGCAACCACCTGAAAGACGATTACAAGTTTAGATTAATACATTACGTAGTCTAGATTAAAATATTACGTAGTCTAGATTAATATAGTACGTAGTCTAATTTATTTTAACTTGCCTGCATGGTGACTGAAAAAAGCTTGGTCATTTGCATCTCAAATTCCCTTTATATAAAAATGCTCTTCTCTTATTACTGGATTCCAAATTAAAGTTTAGGTGGAATTTTGCCTTGCCGGGAGCCTATAGATTATTATCGGCTTGAACTCACAATGCCCAGAGAGGAAGTACAGTACCACCAACACCAACACCACTCTCTTAATGACCCGGTGATCGTGTATGACAACTGGAGGCTTCTGATTCACCCCTAACTATGCCAGGAAACAACAAGCTCCTTCATTATAGGTTGGTGTTTCGTGGCAATATTTGAAGGACTCGTTAACCTCCAATTTCCCAATTACAGTACATAACAGCAGGGTCCATCAACTCCAAACACACACACACACACAAACCAGAACGACATAAATAAACCTCAAACAGTGACTGACCATAAACACTTCATGGAGTCACTGTACTGTACTCGGTATCACCATTTTTCTTCCTGCATAATTATATAGAGTTGAAATTCCGATTAATCCATTTGTTTTGGTGAATTAATTTGTTCATTGCAATCTCCATTAGTATTTTTTCTGTTCCCTTAAAATGCATTCCACTGATAGCCTTATTACTCTGTCACATTATATTATTAAACATACAGTCGGCGAAAAAGTATTGGAATTCCTCTATGGATAATTACATTTAAGGGACCCTGTGATGTAGTAAAAAAATTGGAGGTAAGTAAGTCCTTCAAATATTGCCACGAAACACAACCTATATGGAAGGAGCGTGTTTCATGGCATAGTCAGAAGGAATCACAAGCCTCTAATTCCCATACACAATCACAGGTGCAAGGGTGGTTCCAATACCTTTTTTTGCCGACTGTACATGTAAACTGTTTGCATAGTGTAAAATATGTCGTTAATAAAAGAGAGAGTTTCAATTACCATCACCTGTGAGGAGTAATGTCAACCCATGCTATTGTATCACCCTCATCTATATTACAGAAATTTTATCTGGTTTCAGTATTGTGCACATGTAGTGTTGGGGAAAATTCTCAGTGCTGTTGAGGGGGTGTGGGAGTACGGGGACAGGCTTGGGGGGGTTGTGGGAATAGGGGGACAGGCTTGGGGGGGACTGGGGGGGTGCGGGAATAGGGGGACTAGCTGGGGGTGGGTTGAGAGCCTGTAACCTATTCCCAAACACCCCTAACCCCCCTCCAAGCTTGTCCCCCTACTCATGCATCCCCCATAACCCCCCCCAAGCCTATCCCCCTATTCCTACACCCCCTTAAAATGATATACAGTACTGCCAAACAATTTTCGCAACCCCTGTCGGACTTTTGAAACGGTTTGGCAATGCTGTACATTTTTTCAACTGCCATTGTTGTGGGTTTTCTTCACATCACCGAGTGGATGTGAAACTTAGAATTATCCCCAACAATAATATACTAATAATGTTAAAGGCAGTGCAATAGACAATTTATGTATGTATGTATGTCAGAGAAGTTAACATGGGGTTTGTGGGTTGTATGTATTATGGGACCCTGTGATGTAGTCGGAAAATTGGAGGTAAACGAGTCCTTCAATCACTTCCACAAAACACCACCTATATGGAAGAAGTTTGTTTTGTGGTGTAGTCAGGAGGAATCAGAAGCCTCCAATTCTCAATACACAATCACAGGGGACATGGGCTCTCTTGATAAATTGGAGGGTTACCGATAACTTCAAACTAGTCCACCATTAGAGTAACATTGAGGTGGTCTGTTTCCTGGTACAGTTTGGAGGAATCACCAGCCCTCCAATTTTAACATCAAGAGCCTCCCTCGCCCTTAAAAATCTGACATACATACACCCTTGTGCCAGGCTAAAGGTTCAGTCACATGCAAGAGTTTGTTTACACTCCCATCAAGAATTTGTTTTATGATTCTACCAAAAATGTGTGTCAAGTGTGTTATCAAAACTAAACTAAATAATAACTAAACTAAATAATATATGAGTAGTGTAGATTCTAATTCATATTCTAAAAAAACTGAATAAATAAATAAATAAAACATGACAGTGCAATATGTATGATCAAGTGTATCTGTCATGTAGAACAAGATAAAGAGGGATAATTGAATCACTGAATAGACACTCTGCATATTGTCTGACTATTGTACATTGACTCACATAAAAAAAGGAAGTGTTATTGAACTTCTGCAGGAGACTGAACAATACAACCAACAGCATAAATTCACTTCATACTTGTCTTCATACTGGGGCAACAAGACATCCATACAGACACATACCGGTACAGTATATCATTTACAGGTATAAACGGACCAAGACTGGGCCAAAATACGAGTTATTAAAAGACAAGGTTTTGTAATTATAGTTATGTAATGTAAGACCCCATTAAAGCAGCATTTGTTTAGTCATCATTATGGAAAAGTCGCAGTGTGTCTATTAAGTAATTATAAAGAAAATAATAAAACAAAAAAACAAAAAAAACAAATAAGTTGCAAAATTTTGGTCGTCATTTATTTATATTGAAGAAGTAAATTTATGCTGTGAAGTTGTACACATCTGAGGTGCTGGGAACCACAATGATCTGGATGCTACACCTACCATACTACACCATTTAAAAAATACTACCATACAGTACTTGGTATTTTTCCTCTGACATTGTTTATTGTAGTGAAGTACAGAACCGGGTACGTATATACATTACTCGTATTTCTGACGGTAGAGGAGTGCAACTACTGTCCTTCAGGAGGGGGGGGGGGGGGGGGAGTGCTTCACTAATTAGATAAAATCCTCACAACCGATAACATCAATAACAGTACGGTATGAAATGTTACTTACAACTCTCAGTATCAACAATCTTACATTAAGGGGACTTCATTTGTTGGTGAATTGGAAGGTACACATTGGTCTCGTATAGAACATCCAATAGGTCGATAGAAGACGTCGTTCTATGTGAAATCGTTCTTTACGAGACCGAGGTGTAACTTATTCCTCCAAATTATTCCAAGCAACAGACCACAATTAGTTTTGTTCGTCTGGTCTGGTTTCCTGTCATACCTTGGAGGAATCAAGCCTCTCCAATGTACCAAAGGTATACTGTACTGTCCCCTTAACCTACAGGAAAAGTGAAGAAAATTATACTGTACCTCTGAATATGAACCTGTTGTGTTGTGAGACATACAGTACTGTACTGTAGACACAAAGCCTCAGAACTCCAGGATTTCTTTGCCTCTTCTTTGGATTCATTTATTTCCAATTTACCAGGATATTACTGAGGCTATTATATGACCAGTACAATGCTGAGTTCTCAACATTAACACATATATATATATATATATCATAATTAACCATTTAAACCAATTCATTATAATATTGCAAATAACTGGCTCTTTTTCATTTCTTAGACTTAAGGTCGATTATCCAAAATGAGTTTTTTACAATGACACACATCACTAATTGTTAACATTGTGGTATTATTGTTTGTCATTTCTGCAGCTGATAATAATTAATGTTCTCTTGATTGTAAATGGTACCCATGACTGGTTGAAGCTTTACATATAAAGAAAAACAGACATTAACTTAAGTTGTAAGAAATGAATAACATTAACTTATTCATTAATACATAACACTATTACCATAACACAATACAGTATTAGGTAAGGAAGAGTGTTGCCATAACCAATAATAACATTCTACATTATAATTCTTCTACTTTGCATTAAACAATCGTTAGTGCCACAAAGCCTTCATTGCCTCACACTCAAACCACTAATTCATTATACAACTCACTCATTTTCTCCCTCTAATGATTGCCAATGATATGTTTTATTACAAGGCCTCCTGGATAACACTTGTTTAACATTTCAGGTTTAATAAATATATGACTATACTCCATCTACAGAAACTGACCACCGGGTTGGGGACGTGATTGGTGTTTCCCAGTAAATAAATATACACACAGTAACTCAAATTAATTCACAAGTAGTATAGAGCTGACACATGAGACAGAGTAATGTGGGTTTGGCCTGATATGGCAACACTGCAGGTGATGAAATACCAATATGACTATCAAGCCTGAGGTCAGTTTCATGTCGACGGACTATTTATATTCCAACGAGCAAAGTCCAAGTTGTCAGTTTCCCTATTCACTATATGTATGACATTTTCCACCAACAATAATCACCTTAGTCGACCCTCTAGATTTAATGGATCTCCCCCTGCCACTGTATTCTAATGTTCAGTACAGTAATGGATTTCTGACACACGTTTGCTTTATCTTACAGTATCTAATCTAACGGCTTGATTTGTTTAAGGACCCTGTGATCGTGTGTGAGACTTGGTGGCTTCTGATTCCTCCTGACTATGCCACGAAACAAGCTCCTTCTATATACAAGTAGGTGGTGTTTTGTGGCAATATTTAAATGACTCGCTAAACCTCCAGTTTTCTGAGTACGTATATCACGGGATCCCTAAACATTCACTGTGTCATTACTGCAGTTTTTACATTGGTTCCTCTCTAGTAGTGTGTGTGGATAACAAGGACATAATGTATACAAGAGAAATCATAGGCTGAGTGATGATGATGATGATGATGATGATGACTCCATAGAAAATATTTGTAAAGTCATGAGCCATAATAAGTAATCAGGAGTTGTTGACGTTTAAAATCATCTGACATACCAGGGAACCAATTGCTACACTTATCCTGTTTCATTCTTGCTTGAGTTTGTTTAATATTGCACGAGTTTTTTTGAAGCAGCCCTGGATATTTATTATGGTTCATGACTGTATATGAAGCCTTCACAATCTGGCCAGAACTTCTCTTGTATAACATAAATTTTGACCAAGTTCCACATTTTCTCATACATCAAAATGCAAAAATAATCATAAAGGGTCAAAGTTACTCCTATCACATGTTTAAATAATGTAATATATTATGCAGTACATGTTAGCAGTACAGTTAACTGCTAACAACTTTAAAAACTGAAGAAATCATCCCACTACTGTATAATTATAACTCCCATTGAGGGGTAAGCAGATTATAATTTATATAATATTAAAAATAGACAGACTCTGATATTAACGTGAATAGTGTGATGACATACTGATAGTGTTCTTTGGCTTCAAGACACATACTGTACTAGTATTATAACTAAAACTGACCTTTACGATCACAAACTTAATTTTAGTCCCAAAGAAAACATATAACACTTGGATTCATTTATCGATATTCAACTTCTCAAACACTGATGATGCATAAAATTAGGGAAGATAAGATTTTGTCAATGAACTTTAAAGTCATTCCTTCCATTAATATCTGTTTAATATAATGGTATTTAGGCAGATCAGTCAGTGTGAGAACTTCATATGTCTGAATCCTTAGCACATGAAGTAAATAGACTCATTTATAAATTATGAGGGTAAAACTATCAGTAAATCTTAGGCTATTGATGTTTTCATATTACTGAATATTATAAATAACACCTCATTTAATGGGGTAATTTCTTCCCTATCACATCTGGAAGAAATCAGTAGCCTCCAACTTGCTGACAAAATGTTTAAGAAATAATGCAGCACCAGCAACCAATAATACTGAGGTATGAAACACAACTAACTTTACCTACACAACTCAAGAAACTTCACTCCCTCCTGGAACCTTTTCCATTTATGATATTCATGATAATAATTATTTCAACACTGCCTTGTGCATGGTAAACTAACTCACATCATGTGTGTTAAAGGGATGTGTAGTACTGTACTGTAATACCGTCTTTTTTTTATCCTAATATTTCTCGAGACTCTTGGTATTAAATCTTTAACTTGCACAAGTTCTTACATTGGTAATAACTGGGTGATATATTTAGTTACTTAATGAATATAGATATATCACCGACAATTAACCTTTACAGATGATGCATAGTATGGTATTGTTTCTCTTATCTTATAAAGTAGTGCCACAACATTATCTGTAAAAGTTTCATTTAAATTAGTTTTTCCAAACCTAGTTCTGAATTTCTGCAAGGCAAGAGGAAAGACACAACTTCTGTCCCTATTGGCTGTACTCATGGTATCACAACTCAGAGGTACTGATATGTGAGAGAATTTTGTAACAACAACTCCAACATTATCAAAATACTAAACATCATATGAAGAGGAGCATTTATTGTTATGCTGCAACTCTAGATAATTGTTCAACCTGATATCTTATGTAATTTTCAATGTACTCTCATGAGCAGTCACACACCCACTGATGCAAACATGTACAACACGCACATGCACACACACACACACACACACACACACACAAGAAGCAGAATGCACACATCACCCACCCTTCTATACCCCTTCTCTGACCCCAAAACTCTCTCTCCTCAATGTCAGCCACACTGTTACCAGATCTGGACTACCATGAAATACTACAGCTCTAGGTTAAGGCAATCCATTTCTTTTGAGTGAGTGACTGTACCTTGATCCACGGTTAGGGACATACAGTAAGTAAATGTTTCTATAAGTTAGACATAAGATCAAGTCAATTTTTGCTAATGTATTAATTAAACTACCAATGAAGAGTAATGTCAATAAATGCTCCCCTTCATATGATACTCTCACTTACATAACTTTCTATGCTTTCAAATGTGCTCAAACTACAGTTCTTCAAACTCAGGGACTCATGCAAGAAACATTTGTGGTGTTGACTGTGTGTGTGACGACTCCAAACACAAACAACACAATCATTGTATCGATACCACGCTTTTTTTTTTTTGGTTGCGGGAGAAAGTACAGTTGCCAAAAAAAGGTATTGCGACAAATCTTGATAGAACTTGAACCCTAGTAATATCCACAACTATTTGTATGTGGACTATAAGCATGTATAACAGAAGGAAATATACATATCCTAATGTACGTAATACATATTTATAATCCCTACAAACAACTATGGACATTAATATATTTAATGTTGTATCAATAGTTGTCGCAATATAATTTCTGGCAACTGTACCTCTGCTTGGACCTTATGCCTGAGCTGGTGGGCCCAACATGAGTACCACGCCATCGTCAACACCACCAACGTCCTTGAATACAACACCCTGTTTTACCTAGACATAATTTGTACATTACGGCTGCATCTACTTAAGTTCTGGTATTTGTGTTCCTGGAAAATTAATAATCATCCTAACAAAATCGAGCTGTGGATGTGAATGGGGTAAAATTCTCTGGCTATCTTTACTTATAATTTGATATACCATTAATCTAAAAATATTTAATGAGTAAACATATTCTAATGTGGATATATAATCTTCTGATGAGTACGGATATCTATGTATCCAGTAAGATTTTGTAAAGACACTCATTTACTTGAGATCAATGAGAATAAATTCAAAATAATGATGATGTCTGAATGAGAATAAATAATTTTACTTTAAATACAGTATGTATGAAGTATAAAATATTCTTACTTTTAATGAGTAAAGAAATTCTGCCACTTTTCCAGAACAAATTCATACATCTAAATAAGAATATGACATTTTTGGTGACTATATTAATTCTTATGTTCATACTTTTATATCTGTGCCTTGTACTGAAAAAATAAACTGGCTGTATCATCCGTGTTTCAATTAATGTATTCTTCCACAATGAGGATCTTTTATCATCATGCCATTAGAGTGTAAAAAACAGCATCATTATAGTTAAATGCAGGTGCAATTTTTTATCATAAAATTCAAACTTAAAGCTACCATGCTACTCAAAAAAATAATAATAATAGAAATCTTTCCCACATACAAATTCAACACAGAAAATAATAAAATACTGTCATACACTACACTTTGTACATAATAAATTATTTGTGAGCCGCAGCTATCACGAGGCATATTCCTACAATGAGAGTACAAGGTAACATGATGGTGGACACGGTTGAAATAAGTGGCAGTGGTGGAAACAGATCTAGAGACAGACAGTGGTAGATGGAAGGAATTAAAGAAGGAAGGAAGATGAGAGTGTAAGGAAGAAAGGAGAGAGTGAGAAGTGGGTTTGGGTTGTACACTTTCTGACCTTGAGATATACCCAGTGCCAGATACGGAGGTATATTAGGGAATGGAAAAAAATATAGGCAATGAAAAAAAGAGAGTGAAGGGGAATGAGAAAAATAAAAGATAGAAGAAAAGTATTCATAAAAAACAAATAGAAAAGAGGAGGGGACTGAGAAGAAGGGATGAATATTCAATCTTATCATACAAAGGCAGGATATAAAGAAAGAAATATATAACAGTGCCCACCACCAAATGACAAAACAGGGAAAGGTTTGTTTACAGGACACTCACATACACACATACACACACACACACAGATCACACGGTTGGTAGACGACCATTGATGGCGGCCATGAATGCCCTGCGGATCTTGTTACGTCTCCTCTTGGGTCTGTGACGAGAGCGGTACCAGTAACACACGAGCAGCACACCCACGGCCATACATAACACAGCAAAGGCAGGGGTTCTCTCACCACTGTATCCAACAACACTGCTGCCTCCTAAACCTGTCGAATTAATGACATGGTTGGTTGGTTGGTTGGGTAACTCTGTATGTGGTTAGTTGTTGAGGCTGACTGATTGATTAATTGACTGGAAAGAAACACATGAATGGTAGTTCAATAGTAGGAGGGTTATGTGTTACTGTAGAAGGAGACAGTGAAGAGGAAGAGTAAGCTTTAAAGGAAGAACAAAGAATGGAAGGATTGTTAGCAACTAAAAGCGATCGACTTTAACTTGCATCACTTTCGTCTACAAGGAACCATAATGCAATACTGTAGTATTAACAAGATTTGTTCTGTGTTTCTGGTAGATATTAACCTTCATTAATAATCAAAGTGTTCAAGTCACCAAGTAATTTATAATTACCTTCTAGTCTGGTTACTGATAACAGTACTGTACTGATAAATGGTTATATATTAATAAAAACAAATCATACATTGTGAAGGTACACAAATAACCTGGATATTCTTCTGTCATATCCACTTTTTGTGGAGTTTCCACGAGGAAGCAAAGCATCAGCAAATATTTACTGATCGATTGATTTCATTAAAGAAATGTACTGAAACTGAAGACATGCACTTCAGTATACTGTATTGCTTTGTATAAGGCTCAGTTCTTCAACAATTCAGACAAAATATCATAAATTCCATTTCAATTCTCATCATTATCATGTGTGTTTATCATGTATATCATTGAGTGTGAAACTCACCTGTTCCACAAAGTCACCAATTGGATGTCATTCTTTACCATTAATATTCTCTTGGATCTGTTACAAACTGGTATGAATGGAACCATCTTCACTTTCTGTAACACACAGTAGAGATATTGTAATGAACTGACCTGACCTGGGAGGAGTGTTTGTAGGACTTCACCTCAAGAGTGTTTACAAGCCAAGACTCCAGTATATACATACAGGTGCCGGTACTTACGGTCATTCAACTACTGTACTGCAAGTCTATATTCATAATACAACTTGGGTGCCAATATCACAGTCATCATATCAGTATATAGACCTTTGCACCATAAATTATTTATATTTTTGGGCAGCCATTATTGACCGATATATGTAGTGACAGGTAGCTGTACGTGCAACTATCATTTTAAGCATGGGATTGTAAATGTGTGATCAGGCAACAAAAAAGAAGTTAGATCAATTTTGTGCTTGGAAAGAGGAAAGTGTTGGGGTATGACATTGTATGTGCTACAAAAGCAGTGCAGAGTATGTGGTGATTTGAATGACCATACAATTCTTCTATATAATGCAAAAATAAGATGTGTATAGTGTTAGAACAGCAGGAGGAAGGAGAGTACAGGTTGAAACACTGACGAACAATTGTGCAATTACAGAGAAATGTACAAGTAAGGTGGAAAATGTTCATGCTTAGGTTGAAAAGGACAATAGTTTTTTTTGTAAAATGAACAAGAAGAGCTTCATAAAGATTGCCAAAAACTGTAAAGAGGCCCAAGTTCCCGGTAACAGAAATGGTACAACAAGGGTGGGTTGCTGAGGTTAAGAGGACAGATAAGATTAAGTGAAAGAGAGTTTTGATCAAAGTGGCAACACTCATGTTTGAACCAATTGGCATACCATGATAGGATGTCAATATTAAACAATTACTAAGTTTGTCAATACTGTACACAACACTTGATTAGATAAATGACAGAATTGTTTTAAACCCACAACACCATGAATATATTAGTACGGGTTAAGAACACATAGTACACAACCATATGCTCTCATTCCATACTGACTGTACTGTAGCTCTGTGTCATGTGGAAATCTTACTGAGTATATTGCAATCTCTTCTCACCTTGCGTTATGAAAGACCTGATGATTTTTGTACAAATATCTTGTTACTATACCTGATTTTGGTGACTTTTAATAAACTGCAAGTGAACGAATAAACCAAAATTAGTCAATAAAACATGAAACGAAGGGAATATCCTTCCTGGAGGTGACTGATTTAGGTTGAGTATCTTGGTAATGACTGTAGTGTGTTTGTGGTTACCTGATGAAGGTGAATGGACGGGTACATCTCCATGGTTGCTGTGTCCATCATGTGGCAGAGGTTGAATGTCAACAGGAGCCACCTTGACTGCAGCCACTATCTCCGGCTGGGACAGAAGTTTGAGACCAACGTGGATGTTCAGGCTGGGGAATAAAATGAAGGAATTCCATGAACTAATGATAATAAAGCAAAGAAATTGTGAAAAGAAATGAATAAATATGGTTAAATGAGAAAACCATACTTGTCAATAATAATATTTAAGTTGATATCGATAAACCAATAATATTAATATGTCCAGTTCTCTACAGTTAACAACAACAACAACAACTTGATACTCACTTTTTAGTTGAGACATTGAGGGGCTGAGGAATGGCAGGGACAAGGACAGGACACTCGGGGAGAGGACGCATCTGTTCCATCCCAAGTGTGTGCTCTACAACCTGGGGGACAGCAGGTCAGGTTACATCAGGTTAGGTTAGGTGAAGTTTGGGTAACATCAGGTTTAGGTTTAGGTTAAGTCGGGTCAGGATGGGTCACCTAGGTCAGTTTGGGTTAACATGAGGTTTATGTTTGACTGGGTTAGGATAGGTTAGGTTAGGTTAGGTTAGTTTAGTTTAGTTTAGGTTAAGTTGGGTCAGGATGGGTCAGGTGAGTTTGGGTTAACATGAGGTTTATGTTTGACTGGGTTAGATTGGATAATGTGAGGTAAGGTATGGATAGGTCAGTGTAGCCATATTAAGTCAGGTCACATCACATACAAACATCAGGTTTTGTAAAGTTAGTTTAGATATGTTTTAAGAATCATGCCAAACATTTAGACTGACAATCTATTATAACAAGAGAATGTTTAAATGGTACAAATGTGACAGGACCCAACATTAAAGGACAGTTACATTTTCCAGCACCCAGTGTGCCAGAGACAACCTGTAAAATGTACCTATTATCAATTTTTCATCAGACGATCATTTATCTTCCTTATATGGGTAAATACTCTGGAAACAAATTGAAGCATTATACAGAGAGTAATAATAATAATCTTCAAGGAATGCAGGTGTAATGTGGCAATGTTTTCATACTGCAAATACATATGAATCGAGCCAATTTTCTTCATGACACTGTTAAGAAAATGAAGGTTAGCTAAGAATGGATGATCTGTTCCCCAATAATATCAAAACACAACAAATAAATGAACATTACACAACATAACCACATAATTATATCCTACCTTTGAATGTTTATACAAATTATCAAATATCAAAACACAATAAATAAATAAACATTACACAACATAACTACATAATTACATCCTACCTTTGAATGTTTATACAAATTATCAAATATCAAAACACAATAAATAAATAAACATTACACAATATAACCACATAATTATATCCTACCTTTGAATGTTTATGTAAATTACTATTCTCCATTTTGGTAGGTAAGTCAGTGGTGGGAGGGACGGGTGGACCAGCGTTGGTAGAGAAGACATTGGCCAGGTGAGCCGTGGTGGTAAACTCCAGTAGGGCGTCAAGGAGCCAAAAACAATCCTTCTGTAGGTGGCTGTTGTCGAGGCAGTTGGAGTCACCGTAAACCACCACTCGACCGGGACCACCTTGTAGTTGATGCTGTTGTTGTTGTTGTTGTTGGCCTCCAGTTGCCGCCGCAGCTGCTGCTGGTCCTCCTCCTCCTCCTTCTCCACCGCCTCCTCCTCCTCTATCTCCACCCTCCTCACTACCACTCCCGGCCATCTGGGTTTGCAGGAGGCCCAGGATTGGCACGTCTAGGAGAAATGACCAAATGTTAGTGCTACATCTCTTAATTAATCTTAAAAGTAAAATTCAATACTTTTTCTATGGTCAACTTGGGTCTACAGGAGTCTTGGCATTGCTATTTTGGTAGAATATGAGTGATGGTTTGTAGAGGAAATTTTTTTAACTTTGACATGATATAATACTGTAGCCAATTTCTGATATATACTGTACAGTAAATAATTCTTTCAGCATTGTATTCTCTTTCAATTATTTCAGATATATACTGGCAAATAATCATAGTAAAGGGTTGAAATAACAGAACTATACTATATAACTCCTAATGGTACCTGACAAATGTAGTATATGTTACCTTGTACACTCTCAGTCTCAGCCTCAAGCATCTCTTTGGCGTGGTCATTGAGTGTTTTACGTATGACGGTGCCGTGGTGAGGGAACTGTGCCAGGGAGGTGCCGGTGGCGTAGTACATATCTCTCTCTCCTAATGTAAAGTCTCCCTCATACACCCCATCACTCAGAGCCACACCCCATGATGCCAGTAGGTAGTTCAATGCTGGGATGTTACTGCCTCCTGTTACCGGCATCCACAGTTGCCTACACACACATAGGGGAGATTAATATATGGACTCTCTTCCTCAATAATGACTCTTAGCCTATGACACCTATGTACTATATTATCATAACATAACATATATTTATTCCTTTTAAAAATCAACACAACTCACTTGGTGTTTTCATCGTAAAACTTGACTTTCTTCATTACACTGACATTGTACCAATCAGCAAAGAGTATGATGGAAAGTCCCTTCTCCACATCACGTCTCAGTTTGGTCACCTCCTCGGGGAAATATTCCTCCTCAGGGTCGACAATCATGAGGGTACCGTACTTGGAGGCATCAAAACAGGTGAAAGGTGAACCCAGAACCTCGACATAGTAACCACTGTTGCGTAGGTGTTGGTACATGTCTCTGAAGTTGGTGTGTATGTGGTCGGCATTCCAGTCAAGAGGGTCATTGGTGGTACGAAGGTTGTCCCTGGGGAAGTAACCCGGTGGATAGCGTAGATTATGAAACTGGTCCCAAAGTACTCGTTTATGTCTGGGAGGAGTTGGGATGGTCTTGGCTTTCACTGGTAGTTTAACATGAGAGATCCTTGGTTGAGTCTCACCTTCCTCAGGGGGAGACTCAATGGTGATGGAGATGTGACCTCTGGCAAACCCTTCCCAGTCCTTGGCACTCTCTGCTACAGAGATCCATACTGCTAAATGACCTGACCATGGCCACAACACCTGTAAGTACAACCACATACAAAATGTATCACTCTCCATAACACAAATATCAATGGCAACATGGATCTCATAAAAAAATGTCCCATGAAAACAAACTTAAATATGGCACCTGTAAATATGAATTTTTTTATGCATGATAATACAAAGCTATAATATAAATGTAAACACTAACTACAGTATTATTCATTATAATTACTAAAGCTTACCTCTGAATATGTGAAGGAAATCTCCAGATGTTGACCAAACTGTGGAGTGTATGGATGCCACACAGGCTTCTCAATGATACGACCTGATACTCCCATACCATTGAGGATAGTGACATTAACAATGGTAGGCATGGCACCATGATAAAGAGGCTGGGTACAATAAGGCCACATATATTGACACTCAGTAAGATCAATATAACTGGGGCTAAGAGAAGCTTGTGGTTTATATTTGGACAACACTTGATATGCCTTCACTAGGTCCAACTTTCCATGGCCCTGTTCAAACATGTTAACACCAGGCAGCCTACGAGCCGATGCCATGAGGGCTTGTTTCATACTGGCAGGGTTGATGATTCCACCTCTATGTAGAACTCCACTGTAAAGAAAATATATAACATCTGTTTATACTGATACTGTACCACTCTCATTATTATATATGTACTGTATTGTGTTGTATTTTGAATGGCAAATTATTTCATTTCTCCATCCCTTAACTCTCTAATTTTCTTCATTTATTGCCTATTTTGCCCTCACAACCTTTCCAGTGTCAGTATACATAATAATGATAATTTGCATTATGTAAACTACACTGTAATCACTGGTCCAGTAAGTTCTAGTTCAATCTCCCTGGGATTTGCTTCAGTAGCTCAGGCATATAGGGCCATGCAGCCCATCCTCTATTTTAATTTGTTTTTTCACTGCAACCAGAGTATACCGGGGGTCTGTGGGGGAAGAAGGCCATTCTGCCCTGGGAAAACAACAATAACACTGTGATCAAGAAAAAGTTACGTCACATAGAGTAAATTAGTTTTGTATTGTCACCTTGCCAGCAGTGTAACAGCTCCAGCCACAACAGGAGAAGCAACTGATGTGCCTGATAACTGACGACACTTGCCCTCCATACTGGACCCCTGAACCAGTGAACCATATGTCACAATGTCAGGTTTCACACGACCGTATCTGTTCATCCACACAAGAAAAAGTGTAAGACATTATGTACACTGAGTAATAAACTGGTAATAAGAATATAAGCACAAATAATTCAAGATATTTTCCTATACAACACATACACCTTAATAAGAAGGAAGTAACATATCATACATACCATCATCATCATTTTGGTTTAACGTCCGTATTTTCCCATTTAGGATGGGATTGGACGGGCGATGACTGCTCTCCACATCTGTCTATCTTGTACCATATGTTCTTCTATTCCCATTAAATTCATATCTTCCATTACACACGTTATCATACATACCCTTGTGGCAATTCCCAGGTGGTCATCCCACGAGAGGAGAAGCGAGCAATTTGGTCCTCAAAGTTGATGCCTCCTACACCAATCACATCCATCTGGTCAGCTGGGTTGTTGAGGGTTCTGAAATGATGATAACACTATATCAATCTTTACCAGGTCTCTATAATATTACTTAAAGGGGTGTGGGAGAAGGGGACAGGCTTGGGGGGGATTGAGGGGGTGCGGGAATAGGGGGACAGGCTTGGGGGGGGACTGGGGGGGTGCGGGAATAGGGGGACAGGCTTGGGGTGGGTAAAAAGCCTGTGCCCTTATTCCCGCACTCCTTTAACCCCCTCCAAGCCTGTCCCCCTACTCCCGCACCCCCCAAACCCCCCCCAAGCCTGTCCCCCTATTCCCACACCCCCTTAATCCAGTTAATCCCTTCTATTATAAAGTGAAGAGGTATGTTACTAACCCATAAAGAGGTCCATCATTGCCAATAGCTGACACCATGATGACTCTATTGGCCGTCAGTTCCCACACTTTGTCAACAAACGGATGGTCCATGAAGTCTGGTCCACCTATACTCAGGTTCAGAACATCCACTTTCTTCAGGATGGCATAGTTGAAGGCGTCCAGGAACCACGAGGTGTACGAAACCTGAAGCACAACATGTAATTATTTAGAGGGTCAAGATGATGTAGGTAAGTTTTAGGTTATCAATTCTTTTTTAAACTGTCCCACAAGACTTGGATAGTTTGTTTCTTGGAACAGATTTGTGGAAGGACTGAAACACAATCGTCTCCAAGCTCGGCCAGATACCTTGATGAACTTCAACATCAATAACAATAATAAAAACAATAACAATAATAAAAACAATGACAACAAGAGCCTCCAAGTAACATTTTAGTTGAAATTTTAGTAGTTCACTGTAGCATCTTTTTACCTGGTTGTTTGTAAAGACTCTGTATATGTGTAACTCGGCATCTGGTGCAAACCCAAGGCAGGTTTTCCCACTGGAGGCGATGACTCCGGCCACAAAGGTTCCGTGACCCAAGCCATCATCTAAAGTCTTCTCGTTGGTCCAGTTTGTACGTTCCTTGATGCGTTTAAAGTGTGGATGGGACTTGGATAAACCGGTGTCAAATACTGCCACTCGTACTCCACCACCTGTAATTATATTAGGTATTTATTTTACTACTGTAGCTGTTCCCTGGGTGTGTGAGGTGGTGGTTCATAATGTAAGAGATACCGGTGGTTACTAAAGACAATTCACTCATTTCAAATAATAATTATATAAAATAATTATACACTTTTGCTTTTTCACATCCACACCATACCTGTCCACATTTCAACACCTGTAGATATATGAACACACTAACACTCATAATGCCATTCTTCTTCACATTATTTATTCTTACAAGTTGTTATTTATTATGTGTATTTTTACCATTATAAACTCATACACTGGCAACAGTTATTATTATATACAGATCTTATTAGGGTGTTAAGGGGAGGCAACAGTTTTGATAAATACGGAGCAAATTATTTCTCCAAACTATTCCAAGCAACAACAGGGTACTATTATTTTTGTCCATCTGGTCCTGTTTTCTGACATACTTTGGAGGAATCAAGACACTCCAATATACCAAAAGTATACAGTACTCTCCCCTTAAAGAGTAAGCATATAAGATATAAGACTATACTCTGTTCAAAACTTGTGTTCCTTTTGGCCTCTTATGCTTAGATAGATAGAAATAGATAGATAGATATAGATAATAATAGATAGATATATAGACAGATAGAAATAGCGATAGATAGACAGATAGAAATAGCTAGCTAGATAGAGGCTAGTGGAACACAACTTTTGAACAGACTATAGTGTACCTGTAATACCCATACTCCACAACACATCAGCTTGTAGGGTTGAAGTAATCTGTCTTGGTATGGTTCGAAGTAGACGACGACTTGAGTGTCTGCCGGTGGTTTGCCAAAATGCCGTTCCCTGTACACAGATACTTATTTCAATTGACAACCTTAAATAGTATTCCAACATAGTGGTGAAATTTCCAACGACACTTTCATGGAAGTCGACACAATAAAAAGGCACGGTTTATGAGTGGTAATATATATCTGCAAATTACTGTACAATTTTAAAGTATATGAAAGACACAGGCCAACAATTTGAAGTTTGAGGTTTTACCAAAGTGAGTGATGACCTCCGGAATTTCCTGGATGCTGGCCAGGTTCCATTCTCCTCTCCTTCCTTGCCACACTCCTCCCCAACACATCCAACACCTTTCTCCACACTCTCCATGTCCTCCTTCACATCATCCTCTCCTCCCTCGGACAAGTATCCTTCATAGTCGACATCCACAGTGACCTCCTCTGAGTCTTCCATATTATTCTCGGTCAGTTCGTTGTCAATATCCAACGACAAGTCCGCCTCGCTTATGTTGAACACGCCCAGGTGATCGTCGGTGGTTAGAGAGTCGTTGGCGGTGAAGACTGGGGAGGAGGAGGAGAGGTGGTGGTGGTGGTCGTCGTCGTCATCCGTTGAATTGACAAAGTGTAAGTGACGGATGACCATGCGTTGTGCCGTCACTCTCTTCACGGCCGGGTGATCCTTCAGGGCGTCCAGACCTTCGTTTTTGTGAAGTTCTTGAATCTAGGGAGAAAACCTAATGAATTAATAGTTCATTCTAAGTAGTTTTTGTGAAGTTCTTGAATCTAATGAGAAAAGCTAATGTATTAATAGTTTATTCCAAGAGCCTCAAAGTACAGTAGTTTTTGTAAAGTTCTTATAGTTAGTGAAAAAAGCTAATATATTAATAGTTCATTCCAAGTATTGTGAAGTTCTTAAATCTAGTGAGAAAACCTAATGTATTAATAGTTTATTCCAAGAGCCTCAAAGTAGCTAAATAACTTGTGATGTTTATTAATAGTGAAATAAATCTCTTTCTCACCTGGACAACATCAAAGTCACTGGGATAGTCACTGGCTGGATTATTACGAGGCATTACTTCCCATCGTACTACTGTGGTTTCATTCAGAGCCGCCTGTATGAACCGTTCACGTGCCTCTTGTCTGTAGTACCCATTAAACGCTACTATATATTCTGTAATAAAAATATACACCATTTTAACACACTATAGACAGGGTTATAATACCATATACAGTACAGAATAATAAATGGTATACAGTATACTGTATCAAGTAAATAAAACAGAAGTAACAATTTAAGGGGAGGGTATAATTTTGATAGATTGGAGTGCTTTGATTCCTCCAAAGTATGCCAGGAAACAGACCCAGATGAAGAAAAATAATGGCATCCTATTGCCTGGAATAGTTTGGAGGAATCATAATCTCCAAAAATGTCAAAAATTATACCCTCCCCTTAAACTAGTTATATACCGGTACGCACCATTTTCCACGATGCTAGACGAGTATTGAATTTTGACATGGTTGTGTTGAGTGTCAGAGCAGGGTGGATTTGTGGATACTTGATTAGGAGTTAGTGTTGCACCAGTTGTTCCTTCACCTTCATTATCCTCCATATTATTGTTGTACACGGGATTCTCCTCGGTTAGACTACTGAATCTTCGACCGATGAACAGTTTGGGGTTTTCGCCGTCGATGGTGTTATCACTGCCGGCGTCCAGTTGCGCTCCGGTCAAACCACTCAGCGTACATAGTAATATTATGACTAACAAACACTTGACACTATCGGTATTCTCCTTTACCTTCCATCTATACCACCACCATCTCACATCATCTATAGTTCTGGGATCCACAAACTTGCAACTATATAGATATGATTGAGTTCTTGCAATATCATGACTAATTCTATATTTACATTGCAATGGTTCAACTTCAGCAACATCTATTTGAGTATCATGATTATTGCTATATTTAGATTGCAATGTTTCAACTTCATTAACATCTCTTTCAATATCATCATTATTGCTGTATTTACATTGCAATGGTTCAACTTTATAAACATATCTCCTTGCTGTTCTCATACTTGTATTACAATAAGGAAATATATTATTGTTTTTGTCATTAAGTTTTCCATGTTTGTGTTGAGGTCCCCAGTCGGTGCTGCTCGTCGACGCGGCTTCATCCTTCCACCGCGAATTGGGCTTCATATTTTTTAATGTCTCCGTTGTCTGGAGTTCACATTGCCACCTGAAAAAAACAAGCAAAACAAAACAAAACAATATTAGATAAACAGTTTCAATCCTGGAGATATAATATATATTCAGTACGGTATGGATTATTGGGTAAATATCTACTCTATTGCCGGTTGGTATTACTTCTTTAATATTGAAAGAATTGCCGTTATCGTGTATGGTTTTTCTACCTTCATTACCCACTAATTTAGAACATTCTAAGACTATTTTCTTCTATGGCATTTCCTCCACAAATTTCCAAGATATTCAAATGGGGCATTTTGAAATTAGCCTGACCTTACTTGACCTGACCTGACCTAACCTAACCTGACCTTACCTCACCTAACCTAACCTAGACCACATCAGACTACTGGGACCTAACCTGGGCAGACTACCGGGACCTAACCAGGGCAGACTATTGGGACCTAACCTGGGCAGACTACCGGGACCTAACCTGGGCAGACTACCGGGACCTAACCTGGGCAGACTACTGGGACCTAACCTGGGCAGACTACCGGGACCTAACCTGGGCAGACTACCGGGACCTAACCTGGGCAGACTACTGGGACCTAACCGTGGTAAAGTACAGGAAATAACCGGGGCAAAATATCCGGATCTGGCAACACTGCTACAAAACGGTAATTCTTTCCATAAATACTGATCAGATGAACATTAAAAGAACACCAATAAAATGCCAATAGAACATAGGAAGAACACTAGAACAGAACATTAAAAGAACAATGAAACACCAATAGAACAATAAAACACTGCTAGAACAATAAAAAGAACACTAAGACAACCATGAAAGAACACTAGAACATCAGAACAACACTGGCTCACAAGAACACAACGTAAAAACACTTAAATAACACCAATAGAACACTAGAACAAAAAAACCATCGGAAGAACACAAGAAGAACAAAAAAAACATCAGAAGAACACAATAAGAACAATAAAAGAACACTATAATACCAGAAGAACAAGTAAATAAATAGAACACACCTCCTTGACTCTACAAATGATGGTGGCTCAATGTTTTGCTTCATATCACACATAAATAATTGAATCCTCTTATATTTTCCTCACTATGGACATTTAAATAGAAAAAATAACATCGTTTATATACAATCCAATTCTATAATCGCGTCAACTATAAGGTATTTAATCCTCTAGTTTGATGTGATATAGGATTGGATTCTTTATAGATGATTTGTTTATTTTATCTATACACTATTTGGTGCCCCGTTATATTCCTTTACAAGACAAACCAACAAATGACAATAAATTATTACGGTATATATAATTATAAGAGAAGAAAATAATATCTATATAATTATTGCGGTGTGATGGGGAAGGAAATATTATTGTTATTTTTATTTTTGCTTAATTTTCCGTATTTCCACAAATAAATATAAAATAAAATAACTTGCAAGAAAAAAAATTATAGTCCTAACAAATTTATGGTCACCTTCAGCAGTATTTTTTGTTTATTATTAGTGCTGTGTTATACGATAAATAGTATATAAGGAATGAGAAAGAAATTAATGATAAGCATAATCAATTTTGGAAAAGAAACAGTAAACAAATTTGATAATAAAAGTATCGTTTATTATGAAGGAAATCCAAAACAACAAGACAAAACCCAAAGATGCTTTACAAAAAAATGGAACCTATTATAAAACAACATTCTTATAAACGCATGTATAATCGGAAATATGCAAAATGGAAATTAATACATATACGATTAAAAATAGGGCTGTTGAAAAAGTTAATTAATCCTCGAGACAGTGGTGCCAATATTTAGCATACATTGGGCCGTAAAAATAAAAATGATACATTATTCCCCAAATTCAGTCCAACAACTATAAATTATAAGCAAGGATTATAGATATATTTTATGGTTATGGCGCCCCTTTGGATCAAAACTAATCCCAGTCCCAAAAGAAGATTATATCCTTCGTTTCCTTTGAGTTTGCTGTGCCTTTTCTCAATATTTTTTTTTATTAAAGTCTATAGGATAATTGAATATGATATTTAATAGGTCATTAGGCTATTCTACAAATACATTGTGGCTATTTACATGCTTGATAATAGGCGTTTTTTGTAAATAAATGGAATGGGAAAAGATTGGCAACGCTGACACACAATCCAAAACAAACACCCTCGCATCGCCACGATATCGGGCTATTTATAGGCGAGTTTTGTAAATATGGCTAGATAAATAATTGGCAACGCTGATAAACCCAATTTGTCAACAAGTATACCCTACAGGCATTGGGCTATTAATGGGCTATATATTGGGCGAGTTTTGTAAATATGGCTAGAGAAAAAATTGGCAACACTGTATATTCCCGTCATGGCAGCTCTCAGCAGACGAATTTTCACACATTATTATGGTATGAATTAATTGAATAACGAGTGATTTTACCATAAATACTCAATGATAAGATATTCATTAAGGTTATTACACCATTCCTAATTACCTTATTACACTAAATAAGGTCAAATAAAGGAAATAAAACCCCAGTTAAATAAAAAACAACTTACTATAAGCTAACGTGGTATAAACAAGGAGTTCTTTGATTAGTTTTGTTTATTTTGTTTGTTTTTATATTTCAAGAGCATCCATTACTGTTTTATTTCATTACTGAGCTACACTATATATATATTTTACTTTAAGGAATTAATTACGGTGTTTGTGTTATTAATGTTCCAGTAATTACAGCATTATATGTTATTAAGGAACATATATTTACTGTTTTATGTTCTTAAGTTTAAAGTTTTTTGTTATTAAGTTTAAAGTTATTGGAGTGAAATTACGATGCATATGTTGTTATTAATTTTGAAGTTAAATATTTGAGTAGAAAATTAAAACACACTTCAAATAGTAGAATATATATATATTCGAAAATATTTGTAATTAATTTGATTTTGAAATGATTTGTGGTGTACCGGGATATATATTTTACATTCTCTTATTGCCTATCGCTTCAACACAAAAAATATCCGAGTCTTTGGATATTCACGTGGAATTTGTAGATTGGAAACCAGACGAGGAAATTCAGAATGTGTTCATGGAGTCCGCGTCTTATATTTCAAGATTATTATCGCTGAGATATGAACCGTCGGGGGAGGAGGATATTCACTCGGCATTACTTCGAGACGGAGAAGAATCCTGCTCCTATCGGTACAACAGGAAGTTAAAGAAATGCGCCGCGACTGGGGTTAGGTCCGATTCAAGAATATATTGTGGAGATGTTTTAATTCCCGCGGCACATCTGGAGGGAAAGTCTGAAATGGACGGAATTATTGGGAGATTCCACAATGCTACACTTACAAAACACCCAAAGAACCATAATATTACCCGGACAGAAAATCGTAAGCTGAAGAATGGATCTTTTATGGAAAATTGGAAACTGAAGAATGGATCTTTTATGGAAAATTGGAAAATGCAGAATGGTACTTTTATGGAAAATTGGAAAACGCAGAACAGATCTTTCACGGAAAATTGGGACGACCACCTTCCTGCTCCGTCAACAATGAATCCAAGACGTTTAGGAAGAGAAAACTTTGTACTTTATGTGACCGAGGGAGACGGTACAACGTGCGAAGGATCGGCGGCGTACTCCCGCGTCTGTCGCACCGATGCATCAGAGGTCGGGGGGGTGAGGGTCGGAAGGCCGGTGGCGGGAACCATCAACTTGTGTCGGCACGGGGGGGGAGGGCAAGTCGCAGGGATCACTCTACGTAGGATTGTTGTACATGAACTGATACATCTGTTGGGTTTTAATTATAGAAGTATATTGCAGTTTATTGAGTGTGATGATGATGATGATGGTGAATTTGATGGTAATGAGAGTGATTATTATTATGATGAGAGTGAATATTATGATGATGAAGGGAATAAATATGATGAAATTGATGGTGAAGGGAGTAATGATGATGAAGATTTTGATGTTGGTGAAATGGGAGATGGTAATGATGAGTTTAGTGAGGATAAACAGGAGGAAGAAGAGGAACATTCACCTGATGGTAATGAGGAAGTGCCGGCAGAACACCTCACATTTCCAGACACTCGGTTCTGCTGGAAAAGGAGAGACTTGCTGAGAATACACCAAGATCAGAGCTTGGTTCTCTGGTCTCGTCATCTGGAATCGGCTGCGAGATATTTAACATCCACCACTGAGGAAAATACTTGCTGTAAATGCAATAATGGAGTGCAAACAAAAATACCACATCATGGATTAAAGTCTGTATGTTGTAGCAAAGTTGAATGTACTGTCAACTCACCTGAAAATATCCGTGTGTGTTGTAATGTTGGTTTATCAAATAATTTTACTGATGGGTTTGAGTATTATGGAGGGATTGTATTGTCTAAGTCACTGTCTGGTGTTCACTGGTCACAGGAAATGTTCACCGAGCCATTATCACTCATGGTTCCCTCAGAATTAGACTTAAAGAGGGTTGTTATTGTTGATGCTCTTACTCTGGCTGTACTCAAGTCTTCTGGATGGTATAACATTAACCCTGAGATGTTGCCTTGTTTGAACATTTTCTTGAATGTTTTGACTGTATCCACACACTGCAATGCTGCCCTAATGAATGATAGAGCCTCAAGAAATATACCTGTAAGGGAAAAGGCAAAACATATACCACCACCACAAGAAAATGGTACGAGTATGTACCAGAATATATCTCAGGATGACACGAGTAAAATGGAAAATTCTGCTACCACTACTACCATGAAACCTGAGCCACAAGCAGCCATCAACAATTGTGATATATGTGTACTTAGTATTAATTATAAGATTATGTTAATGATAGAACTACTTCACTGTTTCATCATAACAAATCAAGTTCAGCTTGGAAAATTCTTCATTTAAGGTTTGTAATTTTGTAATGGAAGTCAAATGCTGTAATGTGTTTACTAAGCAGTATACAGTAGTGTATTTCATTTAATGCTACTTTAGGTTTGAATATTATTTAACATCTGTATATTAAAAACTGCTTATTATTTCTTTAATGTGTCAAGGTACTAATAGTAATTCACTTAAAAATCCGGTTTTAGCTCTGAAAATTAATTAACATCTGTATATAAATAACTGCTTATTTTTTCTTTAATGTGTCCAGGTACTAAATATATTCTTATTGTTTTTGCAGCTTGGTGTTGGGGTGGGGTAAGGCAGCGGTCCCTTGCCTCCTGCACCTCCCCGGCCCTCACATCCACACCAGCCGTTGAGGAACAACTCACACAATCACCACCAGGTTTGTGGCTGTGGATTTTCTTACATGAATGGCAAGGAAGGATAACATAATGTTTACTTTTTATCAGCTTATAGCTCTGATGTTTTGCTCCCTTTGGGATTTATATCCAAGGGGTTGGTTACAACAAAAGAGCGTCTAATCTTCATACAACTCTCACAGTACAATACTTTCATAGTGTGCAGTTTGCATCTTCAGTATAGTAGCTAATATCTAGAATTAATACCATACAGTATGTATTATAAAATATGTTTGTTAGTAGGGTAAGCATTCAGTACTGTATTAAACTTTCCATAAGATTAAATTTCATGATATTATTTACAGCCACCACAACACACACAGAATCATCAATGGATCAAATACTAAAGGAGTCCTTGAAGCATCCAGATTACTTCCAAGTGGCACAGCTGTTCACAGTAGAGGATTTGTTCCGGGCACGAGTCCACCTTGGTCATGTTGAAGGCACCGGTGATCCACACATGAACCAATTCATATTTGGTTCCCGTCTGGGTCATCATATTATTGACTTGGATCAAACTGCGGCACATCTACGACATGCACTTAATATTATTGCCCATATTGCCTTCCGGGAAGGAATTATACTCTTTGTTGGTCGTCTACCTCAACATCAGGTATAGTATTCTTACTACTTAATTGTACAGTTACCTCCAACCCCCCCACCAAAAATAAAATCTATGAAAAATGGAAGTCAGCAGTATACAGTACTTTATGTACTTGAAATTCCCTATTTTAGCAAACTACAGTACAACAGTTGCATTATCATATGTTGAAAAGAATGTTAATAGACTACTAGTAAATTACCAGATATTGATTTTCTACTGTAAATTCTATTTTAATTTTGAGTTTGAACATTTATATAGTATTATTATAATTAAAGTTGTATTATTAATTTTCTTCCTACAGTACCTGATTGAATGTACTGCCAAGGAGTGTGGTGAGTATTCTCACTGCCGTTATTGGCAGGGTGGAGTATTAACCAATTCCACCAAACAGTTTGGTTCCATCACCCGTCTACCAGACCTGATCATTCTACTTCACAGCATGTATACAACTGTCCAACAACATTATGCTATACGTGATGCAGCCAAGATGCTCATTCCTACAGTGGCCATTGTGGATAGTAACTGTAACCCAAAACTTGTCACTTATCCCATCCCAGGCAATGATGACTCAGCTATAGCAATTGAACTCTATTGTAGACTATTTAAGAATGCTGTTCTCAAGGGTAAAGAGAAACGGAAAGAAGTGCTCGGTTTGTAAATGTGTGTGGAATATGAATAGTTATATTAATGTATAAGAATGTTAAATGTGCCTGAACACAAAGAAAAGGTGAATGGATATCTGTACATTATGTTGATAATGGTTCAGGAGACAAAACATATGTATTACAATAAATTTCAAATTGTATTTTTTGTTTTCAATTCCTTCCTACAGTAGGTTTATCCTTCCCATACTACTTATGAAGTACAAGTTCAGGTATTAGGAAATTACTGAAACTGGTATGGAGACAGGGAGGCCAGTGTAGTGGTTGGAAATATCGACTCACTTGATAAAGGAAAGTGCATTGTACACGAGTTACAACTTTACAATGATACAGGTAATTTCTAATACATTAGTCCACTAAACAGTAAGTTGCCTTTCCCACAGATGACTGCCTTCCAAAATGATTACCATCAGACCTTATTGAAAACTGTGAAACCATAGCTTGTAATTCAGAGGATTTATCTAATGTATTAATTAGATTATATTTCAACAGCTCATCAACTATAAATGTGTACCTTCTTCAAGAAATCCACAGGTAACAACAAATGAAAGACAGCTAACGGTTTATGAAAAAAATTTATGTTCACTTTAAGAAGTTAATAGGGTCTATATTTACATAAATATTTTGTAATTGAACATTGGAAGAAAAAAAAATATGAACAAGACAACTGGTCCATGACTTACATATTGTATCTGCTGCTGTGACTTATTTCTGTTCTAAAGAATAACAAATATACATTGATGTTAAGTACCATCTTTACTTCAGCTTAGTGAACAGGGAGTTGGTGAGCTGGAAAGCAAAAAAGTAAACATTAATATCCTCAAGCTATTATATACCATTGAAGGAGTATATTATTATGGTACAGTTGCCAAAAAAGGTATTGCGACGACTATTGATACATTATATATATAGTCCATAGTTGTTTGTAGGCATTATAAGTATGTATTTCAGAAGGATATGTATATTTCCTTCTGTTATACATGCTTATAGTCCCTACAAATAGTTGTGTATATTACTAGGGTTAAAGTTCTATCAAGATTTGTCGAGTGTAAAGACCAATTATTAGGCGAACGTTACCACAAAATACTTCTAAGACTTACACAGTGGTCGATGCAGTGAAGATAATCAAAGGGTGTAAGTGTAAAGACCGATTATTAGGCAAACTTTACCACAAAATACTTCTGAGACTTACACAGTGGTCGATGCAGTGAAGATAATCAAAGAGTTCCTCGGTACAGGTCTCCTCTGTGTTGGATCTGGAGTTGACTCGGTCGTTACAGGTGTTGAGTTTTTCACCGAGTGCTGTGCAGTGACCCGTGCCACACGCCTCCTTCATGCCATCAAACGGATCCTGCAAAAATTGAATTGAAAGTTGCACAATGCCCTCAAAGTCTTTTATACAGTGAATTCTTTATTTTACACTGGTATTATGTGTGTGTAATGTACTGTATGTAATGAAACAGTACAGAACACACTTAATGTACAGTACATTGATATTATGTGTATGTAATGAAATGTGTACAAAAAACACTTATTACAGTACATTAATATTGTGTGTATGTAATGAAATATGTGTACATAAAACGCTTATTGTACAGTACATTGATATTATGTGTATGTAATGTAGTGTACAAAATGTGTTTTAATGTACATACATACTGTACATCACACATCCTCAATTTCACATATATAATACCAATGTAAAATGAGAGTTTACTGTATCTATCTAGTTTTGTCCCCCTATTCCCGCACCCCCCCCCCCCCCCCTCAAATCCACAGCAACATGGGTGGTATGCAAGAACATCCGTGGTGTTGACGAAGGCATGGTACTGGTACGATAGTTCTATTGTCTTTCTACTATCGGTACCACTCCATCGTATGTACCACCAACATTCTTGAATATGGCCCGCCCTACTTTTAACGGTTGCCCACACTTTTACAAACCTTTTACAAGCCATTTACAAACTATTACAAAACCTTTTACATGCTTTTAAAAACATTAACAAACCTTTTTACACACTTTTACAAACCTTTTATACACATTTACAAATTTTTACACACATTTACAAATTTTTACACGTTTACAAATTTTTAACACACTTTAACAGACCTTTTACAAACTTTCACACACTTTTACAAACTGGCAGTGTAACTTTGACACAGAGAGACACAGTACTTACCACTAGATCCTCCTCCTCCTCCTCCTCCTGAAAAACACAAAAAATAATATTAAATCAACATTAGATAATAGGTACTGGGTCCCAATATTTTGTCCCAGTTATTTATTGTACTTTATCATGATTATTTCCCAGTAGTCTGCCCAGGTTAGGTCCCGGTAGTCTGATGCGGTCTAGTTTAGGTCAGGTCAGGCTAGGTTAATTTGTGGAGGAAATGCCATAGAAGAAAATAGTCTTAGAATGGTCTAAATAGTGGGTAATGAAGATAAAAAATAGTCTTAGAATGGTCGGTAAATTTACAGAAAAACTGGGTTCACTATATTGTATATTTTATTAGTATCATTATCCACTATTTTGGACCATTCTAACACACTTTTCATCTATGGTGTTTCTCTCGGAAATGCCTCGTTTTAAAAACATAATTTGGAAACTAGTCTGACCTGACCTAACCTAGACCACAGCAGACTACCGGGACCTAACCTGGACAAACTACCGGGATATAACTAGGTAGAAAATCTATACATACACGATAACGGCAATTCTTTCAATATTTACCGATAATTCCACCGAGTATTAATAAAGAAAACCCAACCTAACCTAACCAATAATTCACCGGCACAGATAATCGCAATATTATCCCAAAAAAAATAATAACCCAATGTAAATAAATAAATAAATAAATAAATCAGCTGACTACTACGATACAAAGATGATGCAACCGGCCATGAAGGTAAGTTAGTTTTCAATATTAACCTTATTTAATCACTCCTAGAGGTCATAGGTCAAGGTCAACATGGGTGTAATAGTTACCTCCTCCTCCTCTGGGTCGTCATTGTGTAGTACCACGTCGTCAATCGCCATTATTGTGGTTTATTATTTAATTTTAATAAAGAGGTCACTCACGTCTCCTTCCTTTTCTTCTTCTCGCTTCGACTAATAATAACAGTGTTGCCAACTTCTCAGATCTCAGGGTACCCAAACTAAAAATTTCCCCAACTTCAATATTTATTTTTTTATGTGAGTTGTTTTTTTCCCTTTCCTTTCTTTTTACCTTAATAGTTCCCCCCCTTACAAAATTATTAAAGTGTGTTGAAGTACTCTATTTTTCCCTTTCCTTTCTTTTTACCTCAATAGCCTACTCTTTTTTCCCTTTCCTTTCTTTTTACCTCAATAGCCTACTCTTTTTTTCCCTTTTCTTTCTTTTTACCTCAATAATTCCCTCTTATTACAAAATTATTATTATTATAGTTGAATTGATTGTGTGTTGAAGTATTCTATTTTAGCCTTTCCATTTCTTTACCTCAATAATTCCCTGTTAATTTCCCATACCTCGAATTCCCATGTCTAGAGAAAATTGTCTATACTTGGCCATACTGATAATATTGTCGGGTTCGTCCGCTAGGTGGCTTTGCTTTTCCCCAATTTTAATCACCAAATTCCATGATAGATTTTAATATATAGATTTTTCTCTACATGAAATCGTTAGAAATATTTTTCATATATATAAAAGGCTGTTATTGTATGCCTCACTGATAATATTCCTTTAGTGATTTCTAGACCGAACCGGCCAGCCATGACAAATAATAAATGAAATAGATCCTATTATAAAAATAAATCTTAATTAATTTAATCGTCCTCTATACTTTATTCACAAGGTCTATGAGAAAAGGGACAACAAGTTGTAATAGAAAATCATCTGAAATTATAACTACATTGATATAATTATACATTACCATAAATACTATCCATTTTTTCCCACAAATAATTAATATTTTCTTATTAACTATAATATTATAATTATATGGGTTTAAATTACATATAAGTTTATGATAAAAAGACTTATTTATTAATGCATAATATATATATATACAAACTATATTTGGTAGACACATTATATGTACAAATAAATTAAGTATTATACATAATATTAATGAAATATAAATCTATAAAGATGTATATTTATTTAAACCATTGATAACGGAAACATAAGACAATTACAGAAAATGGTACACGGTATATTATTATTTATTTATTATTATTATTATTTTTCAGAGAGAGGGGAAGGGGAGAGGAGAAGCAGCAAGGTGGGTGGTAGATAAACTGGGGGGTGCGGGAAGAGGGGGGGGGATCAATAATTAGTTAGTGGGGGGGGGAGGGTAACCAGCCATCCATGAGAGGGGGGAAACTCTCAGGTCAGAATAGGTCACCATCACTACTACTACTACTACTACTACCTACTACTACCCACCTTGCCTAGTGCCAGTACCACCTCCCTCAATTATCATCATGTCACTTGGCATCACACGTGCTTTACGGTTTGGGGGGGGGGGGGAGGAGGAGAGGAGGAGAGGAGAGGGGGGAAGAGGGGGAAGAGGGGGGAAGAGGGGAAAGGAGGGAAGGGGGAAAGGAGGGAAGGGGGAAAGGAGGAGAGGGGAGGAAAGGAGAGAAGAGAGAGGGGAGAGTGGGGGGAGAGAGGAGAGGGGGAGAGGGAGGAAGGAGGAGAGGGAAAGGAGGAAAGGAGGAAAGGGGGGAGGGGGGAAGGGGTTAAGTTTTTTTGGGGGGAAGGGGGTTAAGTAATTTTTTTCACTGCTAACATTCGTATAATTATTCACCATCCAGTCTTCACACTCTTTCCTTCTTGTAGTGTCCGAATAATAATAATAATAATAATAATAATAATAATAATAATAATAATAATAATAATACCACATTAAATAAATTCTCAACCTTATTAAATTAAACATTGCATCGAATAATCATGACTCATTATTTTTTTCAGTTCTTATTGGATATGACTCGAAACAGGATTTATTATCATTATTATTATCATTATCATTATCATTATTATTATCATTATCATTATTATTATTATTATTATTATTATTATTATTATTATCATTATTTTTTTTATTATCATTATTTTTTTTTATCATTATTTTTTTCATTAGACTTGTAGATTAGAAGCAGCCTCACTATAACATGGGGGAGATGTGACACTGATTCACATCCAGAAGTCTAAAGTCATGAAACATTATTATTATTATTATTATATATTATTATTATTATTATTATTATTATTATTATTATTATTATTATTATTATTAAATATTCAAACTGTACATGAAGGGAAAACTGTGTGTGTAGGCTGATGAGTAAACCATAGCAATGTAGGCAAGGAAGGAAGGAAGGAAGGAAGGAAGGAAGGAAGGAAGGAAGGAAGGAAGGAAGGAAGGAAGGAAGGAAGGAAGGAAGGAAGGAAGGAAGGAAGGAAGGAAGGAAGGAAGGAAGGAAGGAAGGAAGGAAGGAAGGAAGGAAGGAAGGAAGGAAGGAAGGAAGGAAGGAAGGAAGGAAGGAAGGAAGGAAGGAAGGAATATGGGCGAAGGAAGGAAGGAAGGAATATGGGCGAAGGAAGGAAGGAAGGAAGAAAGAAAGAATTGTAGGCAAGGCAAGGAAGGAAGAAATGTAGGCAAGGCAAGGAAGGAAGGAAGGAAGGAAGGAAGGAAGGAAGGAAGGAAGGAAGGAAGGAAGGAAGGAAGGAAGGAAGGAAGGAAGGAAGGAAGGAAGGAAGGAAGGAAGGAAGGAAGGAAGGAAGGAAGGAAGGAAGGAAGGAAAGAAGGAAGGAAGGAAGGAAGGAAGGAAGGAAGGAAGGAAGGAAGGAAGGAAGGAAGGAAGGAAGGAAGGAAAGAAGGAAGGAAGGAAGGAAGGAAGGAAGGAAGGAAGGAAGGAAGGAAAGAAGGAAGGAAGGAAGGAAGGAAGGAATGTAGGGAAGGAAGAAGGGTTTAAGTAAAAAGGGACTAATGATGGAACACAATTAATTACGTTACATAAAAAGGTCAGATTCGTATTTACACTACTGGGATAAAATACACAAGGATACGTTTTCAGTTGTATGACAATAATAATAACATACTGTATAGGTTTGTGGGAAACGGTATGTGGTGACAATAGGGTGGATACTGTACTTGCTTGTAATAATTATAAATACACAAGTGGGTGGGTTTTTTTTTTTTTGGAAAGGGGTGTGTGTGTCTTGCCAACAAAATAATTATCATATCAAAGTTTTGAAAGATGAAAAGGTTAACAACAACATAGGGATACATTATTTTCTTGAGAGAGAGAGAGAGAGAGAGAGAGGGGGGGGGGGGACATCCCATTCACGAGCAGCAGCAATAATAATAATTTAGACAAAAACATCTACTGTATTCCACTTTACAATAAATTTATACACACTCTTCAGTTTAAAAAATAGATTTACTGTACTGTACAAAGTATAAAAACGCATACACGGATAAGTATTATGCATAGCGGCTTCCCTTGAGAACGTGTTGGGTCGAGTGAAGTGGGGGATTCTTCAGTTAACCTAACATCTCGAGGTCAAACAATTATTTATTATTATTTTTCAGCAACGGGTGAATTCGTTCCAGGAGTCAGAGACGGGGGAGATGAAGGACTCTTTGAAAGCATCCACCCACCAGCTTTTATTAATATATTCATTTTTTGTTTTGTTATTATAAGGGAAGGACAAACAGTTAATAATAAGATAGAATATTATATGATGATGATGATGATGATGCCTTGTGACGTGGAGGGAGGGAGGGAGGAGGGACGGGGGTTATTATTATTATTATTATTATTATTATTATTATTATGTTTATAAGAACTAGAATATAATATGTTTTGAATTACTGTACTGTACTGTACTGCCTCTCTTAAATTAATCCTCTCACTCTGAAAAAAAAGACATATTACATTATTTTACATACAGTACTACTTGCCCTTAGTAATTTGACATATATTTTTAATCTACAGTACATAAGACAATTTCTAATACATACACACACGCACACACACTCATACAGAGATAATACACGGTTATGGTGGTCAGAGATGTATGGTTGACTGGATATAAATACAATATGGTATTATCCAGAGTTTAAAAATATATATAAGCAATGAATATTATTATTATTATTATCATTATTATTATTATTATTATTATTATTATTATTATTATTATTAGCCGTTTAACTGTTTGCTCCTTGGTGTTTCTGTCTGTCTTTCTGTTTGTCTCTCACCAACAGGAGAAAACAGCCAACAGTTAATACAATATATAGAATAATAATAAAGAGATCTCAGATAAAAACAAATAAAGATACACCAATATTTTTTTTTCAAGGGTTGAAGGGATGGGGATGGAGAGTAAGTAAGTAAGTAAGTAAAGTGAGGGACAAAAGTAAGTAAGGTTAAGGATGAAGAATAAACAATTTAATTCACAATAAGTAAGGTTAGGAAAGGTTAAGAAATAAACAATTTAATTCACAATAAGTAAGGTAAGATAAGGTAAGGAATGAACAATTTAATTCACAATAAGTAAGGTAAGATAAGGTAAGGAATGAACAATTTAATTCACAATAAGTAAGGTAAGATAAGGTAAGGAATGAACAATTTAATTCACAATAAGTAAGGTAAGATAAGGAATGAACAATTTAATTCACAATAAGTAAGGTAAGATAAGGTAAGGAATGAACAATTTAATTCACAATAAGAGCATAATGCTAGCCAAAATATATACTGACCAGACAATAATACCACTGCAATGTAAAATATATGCAAGTACAAAATAATCATGGGTTTGGTAATAACAATATAAACAGTAAGATATTATATTATTATTATTATTATTATTATTATACTTTGTCACTGTCATTGCAAACCCATTGATTTTTTCCCTGCATAAAAACCTACTAGCTATACCTTAGATTTATTTTTATTTAGAAGACGAAGAAAAAAAGCCAGATAGGGATGAGTGAGGAGTGGTATAGGAATGAGTGAGGAGTGGTAAAGGAATGAGTGAGGAGTGGTAAAGGAATGAGTAGGGAGTGGTATAGGAATGAGTGAGGAGTGGTACAGGATGTGGAGTGGTAAAGGGTTATATAAATAAGGAGTGGTAACAATATTGACCACTACAGATTATAACAAGTAAGTACCGAGGAAAATCCGTGTATTCTTTACTAAGAGACCCCTGTGATGTTGTGGGAAAATTGGAGGTTAGCGAGTCCTTCAAACATTGCCACGAAACACCACCCACAGCGAGGGAGCTTGTTTCACGGCACAGTCAGGAGGAAACAGAAGCCACCACCACCACCACCAGGTCTCATAAACAATCACAGAGTTCCTTACAGTCTGACAACACGGGTTCACTTACGGAGAGTGGAATCGTCGAGAGCAAAAAGTGCATCTCAAAAAAAAAGAAAAAAAAAAAAAAAAAAAAAGTGTCGAGTAAATGCATTGGAAGGGAACGGAACCACGGGTGTACGGTTGGGAGTGAAAGTTTAGTGACAATTCCTGAACAGACAGGTTATGTGAATTTTACACATAATATAATATATATATAGTTTTCTGTAGACCAACCAACCTTGATTATAGGAATGAAGTACAGGAAGGAAGGAAGGAAGGAAGGAAGGAAGGAAGGAAGGAAGGAAGGAAGGAAGGAAGGAAGGAAGGAAGGAAGGAAGGAAGGAAGGAAGGAAGGAAGGAAGGAAGGAAGGAAGGAAGGAAGGAAGGAAGGAAGGAAGGAAGGAAGGAAGGAAGGGGGAGAGAGTGAAGGAAGGTCTACAAAATATATGAGAGTTGATGGATAATTTTATAATATTTTCAGAGAAGAATTGAAGGCTTCCAATTCCTTCAAACTATGTCAGAACAGGTACTCTGGTCTATGGAACAATGTGGAGGATACAGTAACTTTTAAAACAACAGTTGTTTGGTGTGTCAAAGAGTTAGTTGTTTGGTTGGTTTGTCAAAGAGTTAGTTGTTTAGTTGGTTGGTGTGTCAAAGAGTTAGTTGTTTAGTTGTTTGGTTGGTTTGTCAAAGAGTTAGTTGTTTGGTTGGTTTGTCAAAGAGTTAGTTGTTTGGTTGGTTGGTGTGTCAAGAGTTAGTTGTTTGGTTGGTTTGTCAAAGAGTTAGTTGTTTAGTTGGTGTGTCAAAGAGTTAGTTGTTTGGTTGGTGTGTCAAAGAGTTAGTTGGTTAGTTGGATGGTGTGTCAAAGAGTTAGTTGGTTAGTTGGATGGTGTGTCAAAGAGTTAGTTGGTTAGTTGGATGGTGTGTCAAAGAGTTGGTTGGTTAGTTGGATGGTGTGTCAAAGAGTTAGTTGGTTAGTTGATTGGTGTGTCAAAGAGTTAGTTGGTTAGTTGTTTGGTTGGTTGGTTGGATGGTGTGTCAACTTTCACTCTGGGCCGTACCACATACAGGTAGAACATAAGTCGTTCCCAAGTTATACGGGGGAATAAGTGACGACCGACTGACTGCCTCACACTGCATGTCTTCCAGGAGAGAAATATGGAATGCAGTAAAATCATGCTACTCCAATGGGGGGGGAGAGGGGGAGGGAGAGGGAGAAGGGGAGAGGAGGAGGGGGAGAGGAGGAGGGGGAGAGGAGGAGAGAGGAGGAGGGAGAGGGGGAGGGAGAGGGGGAGGGTTTTTTTGGAGAGGTGAGGCAGTCAGTTATAGTAAAGTCTATTCTACTCACAACATACACACTAGAGAATAAAATCCTTCACAGACACCTGACCCAAAATACATTATTATTATTATTAATATTATTATTATTATTATTATTTTTGTTTTTGTTTTATTACTCTGTAGATATGTATATACATGCAAGTACAGTATGCATATAATAATTATACATTTATATATGCATTCATACACATATATACATACTCACAGATATTGATATATATATATTTATATATACTCTATTTCATGCCACCATTCTAAAAGCTATTAAATATCTGTAAGAACACAGTATATTATGGTCATGAGTCTACAGAGGTACAAGAAGAATACTGCAGTAAATGGTGTGACAAAAAGCCAGAAACAACCTTGACCAGCTGTGGACAATGTTAGGAGGGAACAACTGCCATTAACGACACACCAAATGTTGTCACAAAACTGGCTGACTAGTGAGTCCTTCAAACATTGCCACCAAACACACACACACACCCACTACAGTACATCAATGGAAGGAGCTTGTTTGATGGCATGGTCAGGAGGAATCAGAAGGCACCAACCAGGTCTCATACACATTCACAGAGTCATTAAAGGGAGGGAAGGATGAAATGCAAAGAGGAAAGAACAAAGGAAGGAGAGAGGGAGGAAGGGGGGGGGCTTTTGAATTCTATCTTTTTGGGTGAATAATGAGAGAAACTATTACTGTCTTTATTTGATACAGAATTGGGGGTCGATTAATTGAATTAGTTAAAAGAGTGAGGGGAAGGGGGTTATACATTTTTCTATTTTGAAGGGATACAGAATAGGTAAGGAATAATTAACTTTTTTAACATTCATGATTTATAAAGAATGGAGAAGGGGTTATTCATTTTACTATATTGAAGGAATACAGAGTGGGGAAAGGGTTATTCACTTTTCTATCTTGAAGGGCTACAGAATGAGGAAGGGTTATTCATATTTATTACCTTCTTGGGGTATAGAAAGGAGGATTTTTGCATTTGCTGGGTAAACATGGTGATAAAAGAGTTACTTGGAAATCTATGTTGATGGGAAGCAGAGTGAAGGGGCGACTATTTAGACATTCATGGGATTTATATGGGGTGGAAAGGTTAAAATTTCTATCTTCTCGAGTGATAAAGAATGGGGTTAAATGCTATTGTACTCTACCTTTATAGAATGATTTAATGGGAAGGATTATCAGCCTATATATTCATGGCTTGGTTTGAGTTGGGTCGGTGTGGCGGAGGAGAGTTAGTGACAAATAATTCTACATTCTCGGTGGCACACAAGACCGAGGGAAAGAGGAGAGGGAAAACACCAATTCTACTGTCCCGTTATACTGAGGGAACGAATACACTCGGGTGCTAAGAGAGGTGGAAACGAGACAACCACGAACACAGTGTCAAAATCTAAGCATCTTCTCTCTAAGTGATGACGGCAGCTGTGCAAACTTAAAAGGTAAACATTCTGGGGATCTGGTGGCAAAATTTCACAGCAGCTTTAGCCACACCTTAGATAATGAGGTGATATTATTGGACCCGGTGATGTAGTCAGAAAATTGGAGATAAGCGAGTCCTTCAAATAATGCCACGAAACACCGCCTACATGGACGGAGTCTGTTTCGTGGCATGGTCAGGAGGAATCAGAAGCCTCCAATTTTCATACACGATCACAGGGTCCTTAAAGAAACAGCATACTGTAAGTTGAACTAAAAGTAGAATTATCCAAGGGAGGAGCTAAAGGAGTGTTTAATAAGTAGATTGATTACTCCTTCTTGTATAAAGAGAAACTAAACAAGAAGAGAGATAAGAACACTCTTCAGTTTACATTTTTGCTGGTGTGTCAAGTGAGAAATGTCTTTTAAAAAACTGCTCCTCTTCCTCGAATGTCAATGTCAAGTAAATACAATAACAAGAACTTTTTATGCTTCTGATAATTGTATGTTCCAAAGAGTTTGACAAAGAGTTTGTTGGAGCACAGCACTTATTTATCTAAGCAAAGAAATGACACTTTATTTTTCACATCAAGCAAACAGAATTTCAAATAAGTTAGATGCGATGAAACATTTAGCTACTGCTTTTAATTGTAAAGATGCTTGCAAGAAATAGGGAAACATATTTATTACTACTTATTTAAGGGACCCTGTGATGTAGTCAGAAAATTGGAGGTTAGAGAATCCTTCAAATATTGCCATGAAACACACACCCCTATATGGAAGGAGCTTGTTTGGTGGCATGGTCAGGAGGAATCAGAAGCCTCCAAATCTCATAAAAGATCACAAGTTACTTCAATAATACTTTCATCTACATATTGTCTTGTTTCATCATCATTTAAACCTTGACTTGAATTGTGGTTTTATCAAGGAACACATAATAAAGGACATAAAGGAAGAGATTTATGAGAGTAAGTTATCAATGGTGTTTTGGAGGTACAGTACTGCACATAGAGATTAAAGGAAGAATACACTGTTGGTAAATCTGGAGCAAATGATTCTACCAAACTATTCCAGGCAACAGGATACCATTATATTTCTTCATCTGGGTCTGTTTCCTGGCATAGTTTGGAGGAATCAAGGCACTCCAATCTATCAAAAGTATACTCTCCCCTTAAGGGAAGGGAGGGAGTGGTAATATATTATGATGCATTAAGTATATATTGTATTGTATTGTATTAGTGAACCTGAATCTGCAAATATAAAGATTACTTTGGTGTATAAACTTGTGAATAGCAAGGGAAATAATAAATGACACCCTTATCTAACAGATAATGATATAAATGATAACCATCCTAACCATAAGTTACATAAAAAAAATACAATTATCATTAAAAGTACCTGTACTAAATAAATAATCAATAACTAAAATGCATGTACTGTACATGGTATAATTAATAAAATTTAAAAACACGTAAACATATACAAACAAATATAAACAAAAGAGCCTAAAGCATACTACGAGAACAAACACTCCTTATGCACTTGGATTCTTCTCCAGCTGTTGTACACGTTGGGGAAAAGTTACAATTTGCTGCGTCTAACGATTCACGAGAAACTGTCTAAAAACATTTCATTAAGATAACATAATGATCTATTACCTATCCTACTGTACTGGGGAAATTATACAGTAACAAATTAACTGATGGAAAACCAAAATGAAAGATGGGAAAGAATTATAGACTGTCAACTTCACGAATCTATCAGAGGAAAAAATTACAGTAATAGAAGTTTTGAAGTTGGATATTTATGGGTGGATAATGTTCAATGCTTATCATACTGACAAGTATTAAATTGTATCACTTGTTGTTGAACAAAGAGAGATACTGTATTGGTGAAGTAAATTAACAAAATATACTCAAAAATAGCAACTGGAAAAATGCTTAATAATGTGATGTGCATATACAGTACATTAATTAAAATACAATTGACATTAACTTTCTTTTTATATCATCCAATATATTAATAGAAAGCCTTGATGCAGAATGAAGCTGATGTTTCAACTTAATTATGCATAGTTTAATGGTTTGATGGGGACAATGTTCAAAAAGAGTGTTGCATTATACCTTGAGTTTCAGTACATAATAATAATAATATTGTTCATGGTGGGAAGTGGGAAGTTTTAGGATTTCAATTATAATGTTCACAAACTATGACAAATTTGATACAACTACAAATACTCCCACAGACGAATGAACTGAAAGTGTAATTTTATATTGACTTAACTACAAGTATCAAATAGTAATGATATATAGAGTACTCCATAAAAGAGCCAATATCATCACGATTACCAACAATAGCAGATCAAAACGTACAACCCTTTCTTTGGTTACGAAACTTTGGGGTACACTACAACGCTGTTTTTTAATTTGTCCCACATCACACAGACGGTCAATGAAGCAGGCGCCAGAATAGATCCTCAAGTAATTATTAAAGATTATTTATTAGGTTTACTGCTGACCACTTTATTAAAACACCAGCAACAACAGCCTTCCGTTTTGTAAAGGGATTAAGATTATGTGTGTGACTTTGACTCTACTGATTATTCCAAACTTGTGTATGCTACAAAACACTTCTTACTTGAAGCAATTGGTTTCTAAGGATAGTAAGGATGAATCAGTAGCCTCTAATCTAATCAACATCATCATATTCCCCGTTTAATAGACTAACATTTGAAGGAATTGCATGTGTCAATTCTTTTGCTGGCAACTATTTTCTTCTACATGAATCAGCAGTCTATTTTTTCTTTCATCGACAATACTCGGCGAATAAGCCCTTTCTCCTTCATAGCTCATCTGGCATTTAACGTGTCCATGTATACTTACATAATGAACTACTGTATTTATGATTTTTCAATTTAAAATATCCATCCATAATGACCAATAATGCTTGGGTAAACTTGTGGTATATCAATATGAGTAAATCATCAAATATGAGGCCATGAGCTACTTGGGGCCAAGGGCTAGTAACATCGACTAGGAAAATATAGACTACTGTATTGTGACTGGTTTGACTAGTCTTCTGTAGCCTGCCTCTACATGACCTCTCCTTACTTAAGATATCCCTCTGTGGGTAACCCCTCCACTCCCTCACGGTGACCTTGGAGTGTTAGTCGTGTGCATCTTTTTCACAGTAACTCTTCTTGTATTACGTTACAGTAGCGATGGTGATGGTGACGACACACCCGCCATAATTATCACCCTCAACATTTGCTCACCAACACCATTCAGGGTTTTTATTTATTTATTTAGGGAGTAGCATAGCTTGGGTTTGGTGATTGAGGATGATTGGTATATTGATATCAGTCATTGTTTACATTATGACGACTGCTCCTACACACCATCAACTTGTCAGGTCTCAAAGCATCAAGATATTGGACTCAACTTCCCTAGTATTATATTCCCATTACTGTCCCATACTTCACTTTCTTTCATTTCACAAATTGGCTCTTTTCTCCTTTGTATATTATTGTCCATGTTGTATGAAAAACACTATTAATTAAGATAGTGTTCAACTGAAAAAATTCCTCCCAAACCAAAATGAGGGCGGACATACTGTACTTCTTTATCAAATATGACAAACTGTGAGATGGGTCAAGGGCAAACCACTTTACTAGTCCACACTAAGACAACCTTGTGATTGGCGTTGGTGAGCAAAATCCGGAGGAAATGCAAGCAAAGGCCTGTCACTTAACGACCACATCCAAACAGAAGACACAGTTTTAATTCAGTAATAACGATGATGCCTTGAACAAAGTACAGTACAGTAGTCTTATGGAGCTACCGGTACCACACAGACCATCATCATCATCATCATCAAACAAACCACCTAACCAATGACTCATGATAGAAGTGGTCTCAACACTGACTTTACTCCATCTCCGATTAACCAGTAACAATGGGGGTGACTAACTGTAACTCTCACCAGCTGAAGAAACATGACTAGCAAGCACAGCCCAGCCAGAGAAGGAATCTGAAGGCATATAGAACTGTGCTTGGGGAAAAGTTTAACGGGAGCGTCGTGATTCATCCGAGTGTTGTGGTGGGCAACCCGTGTTATCTCGCCCCAAGGAGATCATTCCATTATCTTTCTGTTACAAGAGATATCAACATAGCTCTTTAAAATAATACAGCATTCTTTCTTAAGTACTTTTTCTCTTGCCTTGGGAATCTCACTTAGTTATTCCCAAGTATTGGATGTATTTTCCATAGCTTCCAAATTTCCCTAAATTGTTTCTTCTAATTGTTCTGTTAACTATTTGTCCTATATTTTCTACCACTTCCTCCAGACACCTCAGAATGTGTACTAACTGACTACATTCTACTTTACAGGAACTCTGTGGTGTCACCAATCCAACCCCAAGTTATATCATGTACAGTATTTAATAAACTTTTCTTTACAACAGGTATTCCAGAGAAAAAGAGCAAAGTTTTGGCAAATGATAAAACATTGGAATAATATGTGAGTAAAGTGTTCAATGATGCTCTTTTCACAACAGTTATTTATCATTACTGAACTGCAATGATATTAACATCAAGTGATAGTGGAATGCTTTGTCCTTTTGCTATGTACTATATACTGTAAACTTTTGCTTCAATAAACACTTTCAAATTAAAGTTATCCATATTATATCATTCACCAAAATGATGTTCTTTGCCCCTTGGATGCCCAATATCTTTATCTACGGCAGGAAAATCTTCTCTGTAGTGTACATTGGGCTGACTAGATAATGTTGGGCTTGTCTTCACTACTGTACAGTATGCAGTCATATATATATATTTTTTCAATGCCTGATAACAGTTAAAAAAAAAGACAGCATTACCATGGCTAAGTCAGTTGTGATTTCCCTCACCAGAAATACAAAACTGTTTTTCCCTCTCTTTGCCCTCAACGTGTGTTTTGTTTATGATGGATGAGCTGGAAACATTATAACAGGTCTATATAATATTCAACATTAACCTCATCAGTTATAGACACCAAGTATATCTTTCTTCTAGATTCAATGTGTGCTTATTAAGTTCTATAATTATCATACAGTTTATTACTATTTGTTATATTTCTTCTTAGGTGATGGTACTTGACTCATTAGCCTATTATATTATACAGTAACCTCCATTGTAGCTCACTGTGATGATGGCAAACTTAAAACTATCAATTCCTCCAACCTTTACCTGGCAACAGTACCGGTATTCACTCTGTACCGAGGGAGTCTGCTTAGTGGTATTGCTAAGAGAAATCAATAACTCATCACCTTTCTTCCATATAACCAATAATAACACACAAGTGACAGGTGTGGTGGTGGTGTTAGGTTTGTTTACTTGGTGACACAAACAATGCTCACTCGTTTCATTAGGGGTCTAAAATTTCGGCATCCGAGTAATAAAAAATATTTGGTTATACTATACATAAATTTCAAATGCAAAAATATTTCTTCCATGCATTCCATCAAATGCTGAATTGCCTAACAATTGCAAATGCATCGTCCTGCCACAAACCATCATGTATCTTGAATTAATCCAACATGAAAGGTATTATCATTATTGTGGCAACCTTTAAGTCTGATTTACCTATTTAACAGCTTCATGAAAAAGCTCTTTATGAAGGAATGCAATACAGTATTATAAAATCAAAACTTTTCACAAACCTCATTAATTAAATATGTTTAAAAATACACCTAAACTGTAGTAGAAGCATAACTTGATCAGGACAAATTTTATCCTTAATATTTTTCACTATTCCTAAATGCCACTTATGATTGTATATTTTTCTTCCCAGGTTTTTATAGAGGACATTCAAAGCTTATTATCAAGTTATACAACACACTCTATTACTTCCACATAGATTTGAGTATGACTGTCTTGCCTTGCTAACCCATGAAAAATGTTAACAAGACAGATTTATAGGATAAGCTGTGATGTACAATACTTTACAGACAGTAGAAAAAACCACTTTATGAGAAGCCTTAAGAGACAATGTTGGTTCCTTCTTTTCCAAGTCAAGGTTATTCAAGTTGACTTCTCTTAAAATGGAGTTTATCATGTATAATCTGCTGCCTCATTCCTAACTCCATACATCACTTGTAAATAAACAGTATACAACTCCTGTTTTCCATTAACTTGTGGAGTATATAACTTATTTTAGTTATTTCACTGTGGCATACCCTGAGAGCAACAACAACTGCCCTACCTTTTCTCCCAAAGCTTGTGTACCGTGATGTGTACCGCGTTGACAGCTCCCATCGTCTTGTGACTCCCAGCACATCTTGTATTCATGAAGTATTTCCTGAATGGTACAACGAGTGTAGGTCCACTGATGATGGGGGGTGATGCATGCAGGAAGGGAATGTTCCTGTCGTCCACCTTTTGGCATCACTCTCCAATTTTACTTTCCAAGGATAAAGGTTGGGTTAAGTATCACAGAGTTAAACAGGAGGGAAAGATGGTAGAGAGGTGAACACAAAGTGGTACACATGAAGGAATGATGTCTGTCAGATGGAAGATGAAGCAACGAATATTTCCTTGGGATATGAAATTAAAATGGGAAATAAGTGAATAACAATAGTAGTACAAAATTGAACACAAAATATGATTGAGAATTATGATCAATTAATTAAAGAAAGGTTGGCAAGTCTATGAAACTTGGATGGAGAAATATTTGATAGGCAGGTGGTAGAATTAACACCAAGTTAGACAATATGATACAAACTCATTGGTGAAACATATGAAAAATAAAGTAAGAGTGAGGGATATGTATCTAGTTTTTTCTCTGTGGAATTGGATAAATAGTGACGGTGGATGCATGAGGAAGGGGAGTATGGAAAGCAATACTAGACAGAGTAAAGATAAAAACAAATGATCTGAATGCAAATAATGAAATACGAGATGATGAAGAACAAGAACTGTGGTACTGTATCTAGAAAGGAAGGAACAAGGATGAAATACAAGTGATAAAGGAATGAGAACAAGAAAGAGGATGAGACCTTAGCAAGAATGTCATCAGTGTATAAAAGACGACTCTATGAAGAACTCCAAGACTGAATGGAAGAAAGGACAGTCAGAACACACTCTCAGCTGATCGTGAGAGGTGGATGGGGTGGGACGGGGAGCGGTGTAACCTTTTCTTGGGCAGTTTGTTGAGAGTGATCTGGATGTTGGAAAACTCGGGCCGTTCATATGGTTGGTAACTCCAGCAAGCCATCAGAATGTCCTGCCAGGCAACATCAGGTTATTAGTCATGTTAAATAGATACTTTATGAAATTATTGGATAAGAGTACACAATAATAATAATAAATATACTCTGTGAATGTCCTAATAAGTATAGGTTCCATTTCCCACCATGCTCTCAGTTCTCAGTTCAATCATTTATCACCAAGTAGAAAAATAAAGAGCATAATATAATTGGTTTCCATAATTATATGATAAAAAAAACACAAGCCAATGATGCACAAGAATAAGAAAATAACTGGAGATTAAGTTGGTAACCTTTTTCATCTTAATGTTTAAGATATCATAACCAAAACAAGCCTTGACTTATAGAAGCATAATTACTTGCTCCAAAGGTTCTAGTCAAGTTATTTTTAAGTATTTTTGGGTGTAAATATTAACTGTCATTACCTTAACATCACGTGAAGCTTGTAGATTGGCTAGGGAAGGTTTCATACCCCTGCCCACCTGCCAGATGATAGCCTCAGGGGGTAGACCTTTATGTGGCCATTCCCCACACAGTAACTCATACCACACCGTCCTGTATCACATCAAAGTTACCTTTATCATTACTCTCCATTAAAGGTACAGTACAGTATACAATTAATAATATATCATTATGTATGGGAATATTAACAATAGTGTATTGTAGCATTGGACATACTTACCCAAAGCAGTAGATGTCAGAGTAAGGTGTGAAAGGTAGACCATCATCTTGCTTCTGTACCACACGTAAGCTTCTCATTACCTCGGGTGCCAAGTAACACAACCAACCGGGAGGAATACTTAACCAGTTCCCACGTCTAGTAACATAATAAAATAAGTAACAGTTACACAGTAAATATAATTATATATAATTTATAATCTATTTTATTATGGGACTAAGAAACCATTACTGTACAATATGTTACGAGTGACTCTCACCTGGTATCAAAACAAAGTCTTGTAACATTGAAGAGACCAAAGTCTGTGATGACCACCTTACCACTCTCTAGGAAGATGTTCTTGGTCTTGAGGTCCTTGTGAACAATACCTCGTGCATGTAGGTATCCCATACCCTATAATACACCAACAATATATTATTAGATCAGTGATGCTTTACAGGCAGTATAGTACTACTGTATAATATAAATCAAATATGGTAAGGTAATACCATTTTAATCAAAAGAATATTGCCTGTATTGCTGCTACAACATGTATTTCTAAGTTCTTTGACTATTTACATTACATAAAACCTGTAGTGAATCTACTGACCCAGATTTGTCCTCAGTTTTCTGAACATCATGTAGTTTTGGTTACAATATAAAAGTGTACACAAGTTTATTGGTTGACATTCTTACCTGGGATATCTGCTGGGCAATCATAATAGTCTTGGACATATTAAACTTGTCTTTCTGAACATGAATGTGTGTGTAGAGTGTACGGCCTTTACACAGACTTGTCACAATGGCTAGTCGTGGTGGTTTCATACAAGCTCCCATGAAGAGAACAAGGTTTTCATGGCGGGTCTTACGAAACGTGCTCACCTGAAGCACAGTGAAAAGAGTGTTAATGGCATAGTATACTTTGGATAGATTGGAGCACTTTGATTCCTCCAAAATATGTCAGGAAACAGACCCAGATGAAGAAAAATAATGATATCCTGTTGCCTGGAATAGTTTGGAGGAATCATTTGCTCCAGATTTATCACCCAAAACAATGTGGTATATAACCCCATAATTACCAAAGGCTAAGAATATATCCGCCACATACATGGACTTATTTCCCCCCAAACAATTATGTCATTGAATTCTCACCTCTGCCTTAAATGCCTCAAGGGTCTTTTCATCATTGACGTAGTCCATGCGCAGCTCCTTAATGGCAACATGACCGTGCCAGTTGCCAGAGTAGACGATACCAAACCTTCCCTTGCCTATGACTTCACCACGATCCAATTCATCATAAGGAATGTCCCACTCCCTCAGTGACTGTGACACACTGCTGACACTGTTCTGACGAGTACAGCGAGGATCAGCGTTCTCACCGTCAGACACAGTAGAGTCCTGGGAATCCACACGTCCAGCAATGGTCCGTTCTGAGTCATCTGTACCTGTACTGCCGGACCTAACAAGGAAAACACACCTAATTAATGTCTCATAATGCCAACAATCATAAAATAATCCTCAATCATAATCACATTCACAATTCATTATCAAATGATCCACACTCTAGTGAGTTTACTAAACATTTTAACATTTTTGTCTACATCTCTTTTCATATCTTACCCTGATGTCTGAGAGACCGTGCGGTCTGAGTCATGTGACTGTCGTGAGTCTATCACATCACTCTGAGTGGAGGAGGTACTGTGTGAAACTTTGGATGTACTGCGAGTGTTGATTTGGGAAAGGGGTCGCATATCCAGTGGAATGTCCCCTGCATCCTCAGACGACAGGTCTGTATCAGAAGAGAGCAGTCGGGAAAGAAATTAAAGCAAACAATTAAGTAAATACTGTACCGGTACTTAAAATAAAACATCAAAACATTTTGTAATGCACATTTACGATATACCATTTACAATACAGTATACAGCAGCACAAATAGTAGTTTCTTAATACATACCAGGGAAGTGAAATCCTCGGGTTGCTTAGAAAAGAACATAGCCATGAGGTCTTATTACCATTGCAAGTGCAGAGTTATTACTTATACAGTCATAACCTCACAAGGACACATAAAATTCAAGACAATTCATAAAATATTACACTTAATACATTATAAAAAAATAAAAAAATTACAATAATGACATCATCAATGACAAACAGCTTAAGTTCCATTTTTGACTACAACTTTCAAACCCGTTAAACTCACCAGGACCAGGAAATCGGAAGTGTTTATTTTGTGCAGGAGAAGCGCAGATGATGGCAGCAGGGGAGGATGGGGTGGAGGAGTTACAACTGGAGGTGTTGGAGCTTGAATCAGGACCCTGGTGGTGGTGGTGGTAAACAAACACAAGAAAATTACCACAAATTGTAATATTTTCCTTCATCTCATAGGTTAGTTGATGTTTGTTTATGAATTATACAACAATATACTGGAATCACAAAACAAAACTTCTAAACTTTGATCATTACAAGTATTAAGTGTCTTCATAATATAAATGAAAGAGAGAGAGAGAGATACATTACCTGGAAGGGTATATTGATGGACGGCTGGGAGTAAGACATGTTGCTTCTGAGTGGAGGTGGGAACACATCATTTAGATGGGAGATGTTCCCTGGTGTACCTCGTCCTGCTCTTAGAGTCTGTACAACATGTAAATAGTACACCATAAGTAAGGCACAAGTATCACAAAACACACATTAACATAGAAAAGAACAGGGAAATATTGGCTTTAGCATTTAACTCAAGAATTACTTAACAAGTAGCAAGTATCCATTGCAATTAACTATTTAATTATAAAAAACATTATCAACTCACATCAGTAAATATCTGTAAATATTCATTAGGGAGTCCACACGAGGGTGGAACCTTGGGTTCACATTCTCGGTGACATTTGAAGCTACACTCCTTACACTTCAAACCTGCAACGAATCATTAATAATATTTAATCATTCAATCACACCTCTTATCAATAAAGATTATGTACAAATATATAATACTAAAGCTAGGATGATAATATATTCGACTTTTTCCTTTTACATTTACACTAAGTTACCTTATTATAGTTCATGAATATTTTATAACTAAACACATGTTAATTAAACTTAATAGATTTATTAATTTTTTACCTGTCAACCAAGGAAGGGTTTTCTTCCATCACACAAAAATATATTGGTATTAACAGGGCAAAAATTATAAAAACTGTTAATTGTACCATAATTTAAGGATTAAATAACTGCATTCCTTACCAGTTAAAAAGGTAAACTTGTGTCTACAGTAACCACAGGTGGCCGACTTTATGGTCTTCATGAAACGGTGTTGAACATTGTGGACCATTGACCCCGGTAGTGTTGGTGTACGTGGTGATTTAGGTACTCCCAAGGTGCCTGGATTCAGAGTCACTATGTTATTTATACTACTAACATAATGATAATAAACGATGTATTACAGTATTTAAGGAAAGATCAAGTTCAGCAAAAGTATATTAAAAACAAACCATTTTTTTCATTTCTGTTTCATAATACCTGTACCTGTATTGGATGTCAAATATTTCAATTACCATTTAGTTCATTAGTCACTCACTCTTTGTATAATCCACTTCCTCAGTTGTATCTGCATAGATGGGTGACTTAATTGGGCTAGCAAGTGTTGATGGTGCCGGAGAGCTGTGTTGTGTAGTACGGTGTTCCCCTCTCCCTCCCATTCGTCCACTTCTTCCCATCTCCCCCGCCCCGCTCGACGTGGAGGCCTCGGATTCAGAGTGGAGTCGGGCCCTACGGGAGCTTACAAGTTGCTCCATACTGCCACCAACCCAAACATTGTGTGGTTTACGTCTCAGTGTAAAGTGACTGCTCGGTCATCATTTATATAAACATGTGATGCCGTGGATTTACATTACATAATAGAATTCATTTTGCATTTCATATCAAAATAGTACATCATAAGTTATTTTTTAAAGTGTTACACAAATTATAATTCATTTATCCACATTTCCATGTCAGTAGATACACATATAAAATTTTATATATGAATAAGACATGATCAAATTAAAAGTATTCAGTGTAATACATGAAGTATATATATTTATATTTGATTCCAAACATAAAAGATTATATCACAGTATCAGTCATTGAGTTCCCATTGACAGCAACATTTCAGGCAGATGGAGGCAGGGAGGGTAGGCAGGGTTCACACAGGAGGCAGGGAGGGTAGGTAGGCATGTAGGCAGGCAGGCAGGCAGGCACCATACACACGTACGTGGGGTAGATGGCCACACCAACCACCACAAAGAGGCAAGGCAAGAAAAAAATGTATACTAAGCTAATTTTACACAAGGACAGAATGTATGTATGTATGTACACCCTGTTTCAGTATAGGCCTACAGGTACTACAAACATTTCTCAAGACAGAGGGTATCCTTCACCTGGATGTTTCCTTGTAAATATGTACAGGTACGGTAGTAGTATTGTAGTAGTAAAAGTAAACATCTGAATGAAAGAGAAACAATGTATCACTATCTATCTACATTATTATTATTATTAAACATCCCATTTCCCTGTTTTCAAGGGTAGCCTATGTGGGGCTCCAGGGTAAAGTACTGAATAAAAGGAGGGGACAGAATAGAGTCTTGAAGATGATTATATTGATGGTAATGTATATGCAATGTTGTTTAATACCAATAATGACTATCATCTCTTCTTCACTCATAAAACATTACTACCATACCATCTCAACACATAAAACAATCCATGACAGCATCAGTCTCCAGATCTGTTCATGAAACAATGCAAGGTTTTATACACTGGGAATCTCAAGTTTACATCCACCTCCAGCCATTTTCACTATTTATGAAGAGTCCTGGGTATAAATATGTATGCAAAATTCAAGTGTTTATATACCTTAATTCACGCTAGTAATGTCTCAAGAAGGTTTTTCTCTTTAGCTTGAAAGGGGAAGTGAAAAAGTGTATGACCCAATTTAATGAATAATTCTGTCCCTCCTGTATTTACCAGAGATGTGTTAATTCTTTTTATTGCTTATGGTTTTATTTCTTATGACACCCTGTATGAAATGGAAGATAATATACAAAAGACTGCCTCAATATGTAGAAGATAATATATAACAGACTGTCTCAATATATATTTTCCTGATCCCCTCAAGTTCTCTCTCTTTTTCCGGTGTTGTGGCTGGAGGTATAAATAAACATGATATCGTGGGTGTACAAGGACCAGTGTTGTAGTTTATACGGCTACTATACAACTACAACTACTTACGACTACAATTACTTCAAACAATTCTATTAATTATAAAGTACAGTCGGCCTCAGGAATTTGTACTCATAGCAGGCATAATAATACTGTATGCATTGTTCTACTCACTGATTCAAGTATTTGCCAAATAAAATTACTAGACTCTGTTCAAAATTTGTGTTCCTTTTGTCCTCTTATGCTTAGATAGATAGAAATAGCTAGATAGTGATAGTTAAGATAGAAATACTGTAGATAGATAGAAATAACGATAGATAGACAGATAGAGGCTAGTGGAACACAAATTTTGAACAGACTATAGATAAGTTTGTTGTTGGTAAATTAATGTACTAAATTTTGTAGTTGATAATTATGAACCCCTGATGTCACAGTGGTGTATATGAATTCCTGATGGCGCCTGTACATTGCAAACTGTGCTTCCCTAACATGCACATTCTGGCAACTACAATCATTCACTTATCTCACTTGCAAATACTACCCTATACCATACTCATTACAACATTCGTGGTGCATACGATGGTGTGGTACCGCTACGACAAATGACGGAGCCATAGTACCGGTTATACGGTGCCTATGTCAACACTGTATCAAGGCAAAGAAATACTCATGCTGGTAGCCTACTCAATTATTTTTCTTTGTATACAGTAGGGCTTAATATACTGGTCTTTTAAAACCACATATTGGGTAAAAGAAAACCAACTAAGATCACTTTACAACTTACTACTGAAGAAAACAAGAATACAATACTGCATCATACAACTCATTCATGCAACTATCAGCATCTCAACCCTTACACGAGCTCATTAAATAAACATTACAGACTACCAATACTACCTACAGCTAATACATGCACTTCACAATTATAAAACATTCCATCACTGTAAGGGTCATTCATATGCAAGAACTTCCATGGTATCAGTAGGAATGCTAAAAGTAGAGTGTGTATGGAGGCCTCGTACTGGTACCACACCATAGTCAATACCATCGATGTTCTTGCATACGGCCCTTTGGACTTTGTACCTCGCATGGTATTGGTCAACAGACAAAATAAATATCTAAATTTTGGTGTAATATAATGTTGACATCTTCCATTAAGGGGGAAGTACAGTGTTGGCAAATCTGGAGCAACTGATTTCTCCAAATTATTCCAGGCAATAGGATACCATTAATTTTCTTCCTCTGGGTCTGTTTCCTGGCATACTTTGGAGGCATCAAGGCACTATCAAAAGTATACTCTCCCCTTAAGGGATTCGTGTACCAAACCCTCACTAAAATAATCCCTGGCATCTGGAAGCAGGGAGGATGTAACCATATACAAGTACCTGTAATTACAACTAAAAGCAACTGAGTAACAAACCTCTATGAAAAGATGGGAAGGGATTACCTGAGCAGCGTAGAAGACGAGGACGAGGGAGTTGGTGGGTGGTGGTGTTGGGAGTGTGGATGATGGGAATGGTGGTGTGAGGAGTCATGGGAGGCGTCAGACCGTGGCGCCAGTTGTGACTCATGGGAGGTGGAGCGGCCTATAGACTGTATGGGGTTGAGGTAGGTCTGGTACTTCTTGCCAGGAGGAGGGGTTGTAGGGAACTTCTTGTCACCTGTTAGATTATACATGTAAGGTTTAGAATATGGTACAATAATCTGCTTCATGATAATTGACGGACAAGTTCAAGGTTAACAAACAACTCAAAACTTGGAAAAGATCAATATATAATAGTTAAACAGTACAATTTTTTATATCTACCTGAAGATTTTCCTTTAGGTATAATATTAGGCGTTGGAGGTGGGGTGTAACGCTTGTCTGAAAAGATGGAGGTTGTGCCTGGGAGGTTGAGGGAAGAGATCGGGTGAATGCCTGGACCACCGGGACTAGAAGGTGGTCCCACAGGGTAAGGTGGAGGAGGTGAAGAAGGAGTAGAGGAGTCATCACTACTACGTTGACTGACAGGAACTCCACGACCACCACCACTACTGCTGCCACTACTGTTCCTACTACCCCCATCTCCACTCCATGCCCCTCCCCCACCTCCCTCCCTACTGGTACTGCTACTGCCTCCGTCCCCATCGGACGAGGAGACGGAGGACCGACACTCTCGCTTGCTGCGGTGATCTGGTCGGGGAGAGGCCGGACACGACCGTTCCCATGAGTCCCAGTATAATGGTAACTCAGAGCTGCTCCAGTCACCACCCTCACCTTGCATCTGGATCTCTGAAACACATAATAATCATCATTACAACTACCCAAGTCAGGTTTATAAACCTCTATTAAAAGGTCAAATAAAAAAGAAAGTCACCACCCTCACCCTACATCTGGATCTGTGAAACACATAATAATCATCATTACAACTACCCATCTATATAACTATATAAACTTTCATTACAAATGACTGAGAAAGTCTCCACTAGATTCACTAATTTTAGCCAACACTTTTCATGTTGTTGTTATGCTAGTACCTAGACCACCATGATAAGATGATTATTATTCTCTACCAGTGAGGTAATTTGAATAGAGAGATAGCAAGGAATATCAAGGTTAGATGATGGTACACATGTGAATACTAACTCCCTAGCAAGTATGAAGGCTTTACTGTACAGAAGTCTCAGACAAAACTGAAATAATGAATCTTTATTGAAAGAATACTTAAAAATAAATACAACACCAACATAAAAGTGACAAATACCAAAACATATACTATAACTATTGGTGCTATGGCAGTATTATCATTTCTCCTACTACTACTACTACCACCACTACCACCAAAAATATCATCATCTCTACAACTGACCTGTGTAACGTTTAAGGTTGTGAAGTGCACGGGCCAGTTTATGTGCTTCACCATGGTCAGCTCCATACTCAGCCAATATGGTACGCAGCTCAATCTCTCGTCTCTCCAGCAGTGATTCCAGGCTCGACACTCTTTGGCACAACCCCTAGACAACACAAGAAATATATTGGCATATTTTCGGGTGGCTACAATGCAACCATTAAACAACAGAAAAAATATATCCCAGGTTCAATCCCTGAACAACAGAAAAAATATATAGGCATGTTATAAGGAAGCTCTAATGCAACCCATGAATAACACATATGAATTATTTCATCTACTTTACTGGGGTGTCATTCCATTCAGAGAATACCTTACTCCTACATGTTACAAATGCAGGCCAAACTCAGCCCACTGCCACCTTGGCTCATGATTATGCCTTTACCAAAATACTGAATACTAGATAATGTTTTATTAAAACAAGTAGGTATATTTTTCATGGACTGTAATAGATAGCTGTTGTATAAGTTGGTGATGGGTCGTGTTGACCTGTATATAGGAACTTTAGACACAAATATACAGTACCTCAAAAGTTACAAAGCTCCTGTGTCATAATACAAACAATCACACTAACCTATATAGACCAATGTAACCATAATTCCCAGCTGTACCAGTATTTTTAAGTATTGGACTTACACTAATAGAGTCTTTGCAGAGTCCAACCACCTGGAGCCATTGCTTGAGGGAGGGATAGAGTTGAAGGTCTTTGGGCAGCTGTACCCCGGCAGGTAAGTGGCGTTTGGTCACCAACTGTAGACTGAACAACTTCACCAGTTTACCCTGCAACAAATTACATCATATTACAGAGACTCTTAACAATTAACATTTTACAGATGTCTTAGGATTAATGTAGGACTGATCCAACTTTAAGAAACTTTAGTATTGTACTGGACATCTCAAATATTAACAGTTTTTATACCGTAAAGCTCCCTAACTTTGGACATTGTTTACATATTTTAGTGAATAACTCTGTAAATAATGGTGCAATTTTATTCCTGTTGGTGTCATGTGGTAACAGGGGAAAGTACTGTACTTACTCAATCCATATACAGTAACAAAAAAATTAAGTACGCTAAATCGTGCTTTTTTTTTCAACTTTCAGGTGTCCAAAGTTAGGCCGAAATTTCCTAACTTCGGACAGTTCTTCCCAACTTCGGACAGGGTTGTATTTTCCCTTGTGCCGGAACCTCAGCAGGTGTAACACAGACATCAAAATTATTGCTTATAATACATTCGTTCGGCCATACATAAATTACTGCGACATCATCTTGGACCCACACACTTACAATAATATAAAAAAATAATAATAAGGTAAATCTTTACAAGTTGCCACAACAGGATTTCACTGGAAAAAATTATATTTCCTAGAAGGATTTAGTGTGACTACCGGGACCTAACCAGGGCAGACTACCGGGACCTAACCTGGGCAGACTACCGGGACCTAACCTGGGAAGACTACCGGGACCTAACCTGGGCAGACTACCGGGACCTAACCTGGGTAGACTACCGGGACCTAACCTGGGTAGACTACCGGGACCTAACCTGGGCAGACTACCGGGACCTAACCTGGGTAGACTACCGGGACCTAAACTGGGCAGACTACCGGGACCTAAACTGGGCAGACTACAGGGACCTAACCTGGGCAGACTACCGGGACCTAAACTGGACAGACTACTGGGACCTAACCTGGGCAGACTACCGGGACCTAACTATAAGAAGAAATGGTATATAGAAAAGTGGTTTGTAATAGTGAAATATAAACACCGGTAATAGTAACATTTTTGAAATCGAATTGTGGCAACGTGTAAAAATATTCCAACAATAATAACAACAATAACAATAAGAACAACAATAATAATAACAATAATAATAATAATAATCGCGTTACCTCTAATGTCCGTATCTCCTGTTGCGTGAGTTGGGCGCTGGTGGCACATTGGGACCTCAAACGCTCCAAATGCTCCGCTTGCGACGCGATGAACTGATGGTGCGTCTCACAGGTCTCTAGGGCTCGGGAAATACTATCTTGAACCCCTATGTTGTCTTGATGGTGTTGATAGTGGTGGTGTTGTTGGTGTTGTTGTTGTTGGTGTTGATGGTGATAATAGTGTTGTTGTTGTTGTTGTTGTTGGTGTTGTTGTTTGTCTCTCCCTATGCCTTGTTGTTGTTTTTGTTGTTGGTGTTGGTGTTGGTGGTGATATTGGTGTTGTTGTTGTTGTTGTTTTTGTTTATCTTCTTCCTCACCCACCAACACCACCACGCCCTCTTGTTGTTGTTGTTGTTGATGGTGATAATGGTGTTGTTGTTGTTGTTGTTGGTGTTGATGGTGGTGTTGTTTATCATCCACCACCCTACCACCACCCCACGACATTATTATTATTATTATGATTAATTATTAGTATTAGTATTATCTTTATTTATCTTTTATTCTTTCTTTTCTCTTTATTTTCCTTACTATCTGTTTATGGAAATGTAACTCAGGACCAAACGCCTCAGCCCTCGCCTTCCCTTCATGCTTGTGTGTATAGTAATGTGTGTATGTGTGTGTGTTGTGTATTTATATAGGTGTGTCAGAGACGATCAAGGCCCCACAACAACACACAACAACACACAACAGCCGCCATCTTCCCTTCCCTTCCCAAACACACATTTTCACACATTTTCACTCTAATTATTCCTTTTGGCTCATATATATACATTCATTTACGTTTATTATATTCATTATAATTTTTGGTATCGTTATTTCATTCGTTTTTAGCCTCAAACTCTCGTATTCATTCCCTAACACACATTTCACTCATACTAACTATTCCTTTTGGGTCATATATATACATTTATTTACGTTTATTATATTCATTATAATTTTCTGTATCGTTATTTCATTCGTTTTTAGCCTCAAACTCTCGTATTCATTCCCTAACACACATTTCACTCCTACTAATTATTATTTTTTAGTCATATATATACATTCATCTACGTTTATTATATTCATTATAATTTTCTATCTCATTATTTCATTCGTCTCTATGCTCAAATCCTCATATTCTGGTTTTGTATATATCTTTCTTCTTAGATGACATATATATCACATTTTGCCCATTTTCTTCAAAAATATAATATTTTTATATTAAATGTATCATCTTAAACAGTCTATGATATTTTCCTCGCATAAATAATATCAAAACAAAATATCACATACAATCGAATGATACCGAAATCGACACTACAAAAATAAATTTATCTTTAGGGAGGAACAATAAATATTATAATATGTATATCACTCTTCATTGATAGATGCATATGATTATCTATTTTTTTTTATTAGTATGCAATCGTTGATGAATTCCCTGATTACTCCTTTTCGAAATTATTTTGGATTGATATCGTAAAATGAAATAGAAAACTACTGAAAATAACAATAATATCCATTGATGACTCATAACAGCATGTACTATTGTGTTTATACTCTCTTTTATAGTTATTTACAATAGGAAATATCGATATATCTCGTAATCATTTGTCTGCTGGGAATCGGACACGTCGTTTTGCTCTTGCTCTTGGTGTTACAGGTACCCCGGGTGTTTATTCCAGGGTTGGCCTTTGTATCGGCACCTTCCTGTAAATAGAAATCGAAAATAATAATAAAAAATAATAATAATAATAATAATAAAAAATAATAATAATAATAATAATAATAATAATAATAAAAAGTTAATCATTACAAAAAAAAAGCCTGAGCAAATGTTGACGACTGTTGTGTAATCTGCCCTTAGTAACAGCACCAACAACTATTTTTTTTTTTTTTTTACTGACCTATTAATTAAGTGTGGTAATTTTGTTTGTATATATTCCAGCATAAACAACAACAACAACAACAATAGCACATTTTAAACACCACCAACATTTTTTTAATTTTACTGACCTATTGACCTTTTATTAATTAAAGTTTAATATGTGTGGTAATTAATAATGCCTTTAATTTATTTATATATATTCAAGCATAAACAACAACAACAACAATAATAACACATTTTATTAAACACAACCACCAAAAAAAAAGCAACTTCCAATATATAAATTTTCAACAACAACAACAACAACAAACACATTTTCAACAACAACAACAACACGTGAAGGGAAGCCGGGTGTGTGTGTGTGTTTGTGTGTGTGTGTGTGTACTATTATTATTTTAATCCATAATTAATAACCCATATATTAATTGACAAGAATATATATAAATTAATGAAGAATTATTATGGTTGTATACGAGCAACCGCTCTTCTAAAACTAGGTAATGATTTTAATACATAATAATGTCCTGTTCATGACCTTTTCAATGGTACAAATATAAATTGGGGGTCGAAACGTGAGTTATGCGTACCTTTATTATGGGAGGCAATGGTCCTAATAGGATTCGTCGCTCGGTGCTATCCGCCATGTTTGTTTACATTTCGGACTTATAGAACATGAGCGCGTGGTGCATACATGAAATTTTATATTGTGATGAAACCAATAATAATTTTAATACATAATAATGTCCTGTTGATGACCTTTTCAATGGTACAAATATAAATGACTAGCTAATGAGATCACTGTTTAGAAGCCCAGCCATGTTTCTTCCCGTATATTATCAAATGTAAAGGTTAGGTCCCGGTAGTCTGCCCCGGTTAGGTCCCGGTAGTCTGCCCTAGTCTAGGTTAAGTTAGGTCAGGTCAGGTCAGGTCAGGTTAATTTTTAAAAGTTGGCTCGGATTACGCGTTTTTCCCGCACCCAAAACCCCCGGTTGCCAACGCCTCTCCCAAGATTGTTGGGTAAGGGATATGGGCATAACAAGTGATTTCCCCAATCTAAAAACGACTCTAAATGCTATAAAACAGCTATATAAAGTGATCAAGGAAAAAATATATATAAAAAATTGGAACAGAGCGCATCCGCTCATGTTCTATAAGTCCGAAATGTAAACAAACATGGCGGATAGCACCGAGCGACGAATCCTATTAGGACCATTGCCTCCCATAATTAAGGTACGCATAACTCACGTTTCGACCCCCAATTTATATTTGTACCATTGAAAAGGTCATGAACAGGACATTATTATGTATTAAAATCATTACCTAGTTTTAGAAGAGCGGTTGCGCGTAATTTACCATTATTATTATTATTATTATTATTTATTATTATTATTATGTTATTAATTAATTTACGTTAAAATGCTTATCTTTCTTATCTATTCTGAAAAAGTTATGACGTGTTTTTAATTAATTTGTTGGAATTTATTACGTTAAAAGTCTTATTTAGTAAAAGTTAGTAAAGTGGACGTTACTGTATAATAGATAGTTTTAATTGATATTTTTAATAGATATTTTTAGTAGATACTTTTAGTAGATATTTTTAATAGATATTTTTAATAGATATTTTACTATGGCCAGGTTAGGTTCCGGTAGTCTGCCCAGGTTAGGTCCCTGTAGTCTGCCCAGGTTAGGTCCCTGTAGTCTGCCCAGGTTAGGTCCCGGTAGTCTGCCCAGGTTAGGTCCCAGTAGTTTGGCCAGGTTAGGTCCCGGTAGTCTGCCCAGGTTAGGTCCCGGTAGTTTTCCGGGACCTAACCTGGGCAAACTACCGGGATATAACCGTGATAAACCAACATAAAATAACCAGGGCAAATTTCCGTGACATAGCTGGATAAAATATAAGAACATTATTTATTTAACTTATCAAAATATATAATAATAGTAATGTGAACTTTTTATTTAACTTATTAAAATATATAATAATAATAGTAAGTAATGTGAACTTTTTATTTAACTTATTAAAATATATAATAATAATAGTAATGTGAACTTTTTATTTAACTTATTAAAATATATAATAATAATAGTAAGTAATGTGAACTTTTTATTTAACTTATTAAAATATATAATAATAATAGTAATGTGAACTTTTTATTTGTAGTTTACAGTGGGTTTAATACGACTCATAATGACGTCCATTACCGAGGAGAGCAGCAACAAGGTGTTCGGTGGATGGCAGAAGGTGTTTTCACATCAGAGGTATACAATAATTATTTATACTTATTTATTTATAGAATTAGTATTTATCTCCTACATGTCTGGTTTATTTAAAGGTATATAATTATTTATACTTATTTATTTATAAAATTAGTATTTATCTTGTACACGTCTGGTTTATTTATAGGTTTATAATTATTTATCTTGTACATGTCTAGTTTATTTATAGGTTTATAATTATTTATCTTGTACACGTCTGGTTTATTTAAAGGTTTATAATTATTTATCTTGTACACGTCTGGTTTATTTATAGGTTTATAATTATTTTTCCTGTACACATTTGTTTATTTAAAGGTATATAATTATTTATCTTGTACATGTCTGGTTTAATTAAATAATGTGTACAAGTGTGTAATATATATGTGTATACTGTATTATATTATTTTTTTACAGTAAAGAGTTGGGATGTAAAATGAAGTTTGGTGTTTACATTCCGCCTCAGTCTGATTCTGGTAAATATAAATAATAACTTTTTTTTATTTAAACAATACATATGTAAACAATTGGTCAAAGTTAATGTTACATAATGTTGTAAATAAATGTTTGGCTTGGGGATTTATATAAACTTATTTGAGAATATCATTTTAAGTATAAGGTATTAATCCTTACACCTTGAAAATGAATCCTTACACCTTGAAAATTAATCCACGTACACGTACCTTGAAAATTAATCCTTACACCTTGAAAATTAATCCTTACACCTTGAAAATTAATCCTTACACCTTGAAAATTAATCCTTACACCTTGAAAATTAATCCTTACACCTTGAAAATTAATCCTTACACCTTGAAAATTAATCCTTACACCTTGAAAATTAATCCTTACACCTTGAAAATTAATCCTTACCCGTTGAAAATGAATGGTATGACTTTGTGACTCTCTTGCTTCCCTCCGTCAACAGGCCCGGTGCCCGTGGTGTATTGGTTGTCTGGCCTCACTTGTACCGAGCAGAACTTCGTGACCAAAGCCGGGTCACAGAGTCATGCAGCCAAACACGGATTCCTGGTAGTGGCTCCCGACACCAGTCCAAGTAAGTCCACCCTGCCTTCCTCCCTTACAGTCCAAGTAAGTCCACCCCCTTCCTCACTTACAGTCTTTTTTTTTTTTTAATGAGAATTGACTATTTATTTGTATATCTCAGTCATTTTTATCATCTACATGTACTGTACTGTTGCCTAAAAAGGTATTGGGACAAATCTTGATAGAACTTTCACCCTAGTAATAACCACAACTATTTGTAGGGACTATAAGCATGTATAACAGAAGAAAATATACATATCCTTCTGTAATACATACTGTACTTATAATCCCTACAAACTACTATGGACATTAATATATTAAATGTTGTATCAATAGTTATCGCAATACCTTTCTTGGCAACTGTACTTGTATTTATTCATATACTGTATTTATTTCTATGTATTATGTATCTCCGCCACTTCAGGAGGCTGTAACATTGATGGAGAAGACGACAGCTATTTATTTATATATTATTATTATTTATTTATTTCCGCCACTTCAGGAGGTTGTAACATTGAGGGAGAAGACGACAGCTATGACTTTGGGAGTGGTGCTGGGTTTTACATTGATGCCACAGAGGAGAAGTGGAAGGCCAACTACCGTATGTACTCCTACGTCACCAAGGAACTCCCGGCCGTCATTGCTGCTAACTTCAAGGTTCAGCCCGACAGTAATGCAATAATGGGACACAGGTGAGCCAAAAAAAGGGACATTTGTTTTAGAGTAAATGGGACACAGGTGAGGGAAGAAAACGGGACATTTGTTTTAGGGTAAATTGGACACAGGTGAGTGAATTTAACAGGACATTTGTTTTAGGGTAAATTGGACATAGGTGAGTGAATTTAACAGGACATTTGTTTTAGGGTAAATTGGACACAGGTGAGCGAATTTAACAGGACATTTGTTTTAGGGTAAATTGGACATAGGTGAGGGAATTTAACAGGACATTTGTTTTAGGGTAAATTGGACACAGGTGAGGGAAGAAAACGGAACATTTGTTTTAGGGTAAATGGGACATAGGTGAGTGAATTTAACAGGACATTTGTTTTAGGGTAAATTGGACATAAGTGAGTGAATTTAACAGGACATTTGTTCTAGGGTAAATGGGACATAGGTGAGTGAATATACATACATATATACACATATACTGTACCAGGTTATCATCTCCACGTGGAAGTAGCCCTGTCACATCACACACACACATGAACACACACACACACACACACACACACACACACACACACACACACACACACACACGAACAAACACACACACACATGAACAAACACACACACACACACACGAACAAACACACACACCCACACACGAACAAACACACACACACGAACAAACACACACACACACACAAACACACACATACATGAACTCCCACAAACACACACCTATAATAATTTTTTCTTTCCTTCTCCACAAAAAAATATCAGTATGGGAGGCCACGGTGCGTTGATCTGTGCCCTCAAGAACCCCGGTATGTACAAGTCCGTCTCTGCCTTTGCTCCCATCTGTAACCCCGTCTCCTGCCCCTGGGGAGTCAAGGCTTTCACCGGCTACCTCGGGGAAGCAAACAAAGATGCCTGGAAGGAGTACGACGCTTGTGAGTTACTGAAGAAATATAATGGACCGCCACTTGAGATTTTGGTAGATCAGGTAAGCCAGTTATTTGATTTAATTCAGAATTTGAATAACTCTAATATGACCTACGGTAATTTGATTGATACAGATTGTTAATAAATAATATGAAGTAATTTTATATGATTCAGAATTTGAATAACTCTAATATGACATAATTATTTTTTTTTTATTGATACAGATTATTAAAAAATAGTATGAAGTAGCTTTATTTGATTCAGAATTTGAATAACTCTAATATGACATACATGTAATTTGATTGATACAAATTATTAATAAATAATATGAAGTAGCTTTATTTGATACAGATTTTTAATAACTCTAATATGACATAATTATTTTTTTTTTTTATTGATACAGATTATTAATAAATAATATGAAGTAACTTTATTTGATTCACATTTTCAATAATTCTAATATGACATAATTTGATTGATACAACCAATGCCATCATAATATACTGTTTATGAATACCACACCACAACTATATTCATTTTCTACAACCAATACCATTTTATACAACTCTTAGATACCACAACTACTGTATATTCATTTTCTACAACCAATACCATCTTATACAACTCTTAGATACCACAACAATACTCATTTTCTACAACCTATACCATCTTATACTGCTCTTAGATACCACAACTACTGTATATTCAATTTTTACAATCAATACCATTTTATACAACTCTTAAATACCACAACTACATGTATATTCATTTTCTACAACCAATACCATGGATATTATTATGATATACAGTACATGTATAGTGTTTATGAATCGTACAGTACGGTAATACCAATACGTGAATACCCCCGCATAACCATCATTCCCCCCTTACCCCCTCCCCCCCCACAGGGTAAAGGAGACAACTTCCTGGGTGAGGGTCAGCTTCTGCCGGACAATTTGGTGGGTGCGTGTGCCAAGGTCGGGGTGCCGGTGGTGATGAGGATGCACGAGGACTACGATCACTCCTATTACTTCATATCCACCTTCATCCCGGATCATTTCGAACATCACGCCAAGTTCCTGAAGGATTAATTGAGGGGAGAGTATACTTTGGGGTACATTGGAGTGCCTCGATTCCTCCAAAACTATCCCACGAAACAGAAGCAGACGACCAAAAATAATGGTGTTCTGTTGCTTGGAATAGTTATGAGGAATCGGTTGCTCCGGATTTGCCAACGCTATACTTCCTCCTTAATTGAATGATCACATGCTCTAGGGAAATTGGAGGGCTTTTAATTCCTCCAAACTATGTCAGGAAACAGACAGTCTCAGTGTTGGTTTAATGGCAAGGTGTTGTAGTCAGAAAATTGAAGGTTAGTGATTCCTTCAAATATTGCCACGAAACACCACCTATATGGAAGGAGCTTGTTTGATGGCACGGTCAGAAGGAATTAGAAGCCTCCAATTTTCATGTACGATCACCGGGTCCTTAAGCTAAATTTGAAGTTGCTGACAGACACACAGACAGACAGACAGAATGCTTGTACTAATTAAACTATTTTATAATTTTACATTATATTAATATTAAAATATCCCTTCCCTGTATGACTATATGTGGTTGGTAGCAGTTGTGGTAATTTTTTCCTTTATTATTAGACAGTTTTTTGTTTTATGTTGGGTTGAAAGTTTATTAATATTTTGTAACTTGCTTTATTGGACAGTTTTTTTTACTCTGAGCTGAAACCATTTTCTTGTAACTTTCCTTCAGAAATTATGCAGTCGTATAAGAATTATTATTTCACTCCATTTAATGATTAGTCCAAAATTAAAAATGAGAAACATAAATTTTTCAAGAAATAAAAATGTATGTTCTTTAATTCCCCTGATGATATGCAACTGATATTGTGTTAATTAATTATATTATATTATTATTATATTATATATAGAGGAGTATGTGGGGTGTCTAGGTGGGATGGAGCAAGTAATGAGAGTTTGTACGAGAGATGTAGTATTGAGTGTGGAGTGGTTGAGAGAGTGAAGCGTAATACTCTGAGGTGGTTTGGACAAGTAGAGAGAATGCAAGGTGATGAGTTTGTAAAGGTGTATGGAAGTGAAGTTGTGGGATGTGGTGTGAGAGGCAGACCACCAGTAAGATGGCAGAATAGAGTGGAAGAGAAACGTAAGGGTCAGAGGAGGGTTTGAACAAGTAAGGAGGGAGTGTTGGAACAGGGAAAACTGGAGACACTTCTGCCGTGGCTACCCCCTTGGAGGGAACGAGGCGTCAGAGCTGTAGATTATATTTTATAATTATATTTTGAAATCTTGGACTAACTAAAAATTAACACCACAGTTTGATAGTAATTATCCATTTTCCCTCTAATGTTAGGGGGTGCGGGAATAGGGGGACAGGCTTGGTGGGGTTTAGGGATGTGTAGGAGTAGGGGACAGGCTTGGTGGAGGGGGATGCGAGAGTAGGGGACAGGCTTGGGGGGGGGGATTAGTTAGACTAAAATTATTTATTCCACTGATGAGTTTGGAGTTTAGGCTAAAAAATTCGTAAATATGTTACGGTAATTATATTTCGATTATTTCCCAAAATATGAATAATGTTTTCAATAATAATAAGGGACTTGCTGCATGTCCAAACTCCACCCCCACCCCCTCCTAAAATCACATCATATTATATTATATAATTATTTACTTTAATTAAGAGACTATTATTTATCATTCCAATATCCCTCCCTCAATTTATATCCCTATTATTATTATTATTACTAGTTTCACACGCAGATTATTATTATTATTATTAGTTTCACACACACATTATTATTTTTATTATTATTATTATTATTATTATTATTATTATTATTATTATTATTATTATTAGTTTCACACACACAGATTATTATTATTATTATTATTATTATTATTATTATTATTATTATTCTGGCCAGCGACATTTGGCAAGTTTGCGGTTGCCTGCTGGTTGGTTGGTGTGTGTGTGTGTGTGTGTGTGTGTCAGTATTAGGCAAGGGTTAGCCACAGGTACAAGTTGTAGGTAGGCAGGCAGGCAGGTTGTTGCTTGTAGTGTGTGTGTGTGTCAGTGTGTGTGTTAGTGTGCGCTGCGGTGGTGCTCAGTGCGGTTGGTTCGGTTCACACTGCGCATGTACAGTAGAAAAATACCACCTCGGTCTCTCTCTCACTCTCTCTCACTCACTCTCTCTCTTATTTTCTCACATTCTGTACAGTAATCCTAGCTTCCACCACCACCACCTCC